>JASAND010023901.1:0-63064 GCA_030248195.1 Trissonchulus latispiculum
GTTTGTCCAAACTGAAATGTGACAAAGTCTGCCACATGGGACCATTTCAGTTTCGCGAAATTCGGGTGGCTGAAACGTAAGGTGGGATTTTTCTTATCGATACGAATGTGTTCTGCAGTCGAATACAGCTGATAACCGTCGTCCGAAGTCGTAAAATTTTACTGATTTGTTATGCGGGTCAGTTAACTATTTTAATTGGCAAGAAACCCCGAAAGATAATCCTATACTGTTCCCATAAGCGGGCTAGCGAAAAAATGAATTTGGATGAGGTATATTTTTAAATCTTTTTTTCAGAAAGGGCACCATTATCCGCAACAAAACACGAAAGGCTGACTTTTTTTTTCGAAAGTAGATAAAAGAAAAGTACAGCAGGTCCAGACTTATCCAGGAAAGCATGACCCCAGTCTTGAGCAATTTTAGTACACCCTTCATCAGAATATCTCCTGGTTATCAAGAACTCCTCGGGCATGCTGATTCCACAAAGGCTGCCGAGCATAGGACATATTGACGAGGGGACAACTTTAACTAACGCCACCTGCTTCTTCTCAGCATCGTCGGAAAACGTGGCAATAGTGTTCACTGAATCAGTGCTACTTCGAATGAAAGGTGGTCGGACCTTATAGGTATGATCACCGTTTTCTGCTTTGACGAACTGCATCTAAAAGCAGAAAACAGAGGACTGAGGTTTGAATCCAATGAAATCTGACTCTACCTGAGCGAAAAGTAAAACTACACTTAAGTGTTTATTACCTTGGTTGTTCTTCTGTGGTGATGACGATGATGATGATGTGGGGTGGTGATGTGAAGATGATGCTGAGTGGTGATGTGATGGCTTCTGATGGAGAAGGCTGAAGCTTGTAAGTCAAGCAGGAGAAGTGATGTGCCTTCTGCAAGGCTGGGTTTATATACCCCTTTTGTGTTTGCTCTTCGGCGACGGCTGATGCAGTATCGCGTGATCGTAGCCATTAAAGCAAACATTTTAATTTAATTTACACATTTAATTTTACAATAGAACAATAGGTGAGAATTTGACAAAATGTGGGGGGATAATGGCTGGGCAAACAGAGTAATCTCAAAAAGTTCAAAGTTTTTAGGAAAATTTTTGCGAAAATCGGCTGTTATCGAGGGATGATTGACAGGTGAACGAAGTACGATCCGTTAAACAAACAAAACTTAAGTTGTTTTGAACGGAAATTGCATTTTTGAGATAAAAATTGGGTATATAAGGAGCACCGCGTTTTGGTACCGAACATCAGTCCTTCTTTTTCTTCCCTTTGCTGTCAAGTGCTTAGTAGACTATCAACAACGAGCTATGACTGAGTAAGTAACTGTTGTTGTTGTTACTGTCCTTGTTCGTAATCTATTAGAAGGATATTTTAACGGCACAAAATTTGATGCTGAGTATATAAAATCTAGGGCATCGCTAGCCATTTAATTGAAGAAATTGACACCTGAGTAAGTGGGCCCCTCGCCAAACTGTTTATTCGAGTCTATTCCCAGGAGACGGTTGTTTCATTAATACCCCTGAAAAAATCAACTTATATATATCATTCTCGTGTAATCTAGTTGAGCTTTAACCAATTCTGTAGTGCCTGGAAGTGGGACATTTTTACAGACATCGGGTGACTTTTCGAAACAGTAGTCTTTATCAAAAGAGTCCCCTACATGTACACACAGAAAATAAGAGAAATTACAAAATCAACAGAACCTTTCTCGGAGGATCCCTTAACCTTTGTTATACCAAGAGTACATAATATGAGAGTGTGCCACTAGGCACACTATGTTATCAGTGTAAAAACTATGCTCTGCTCGCTAAACGACCCACCCCCCCCCCCAAATCAGTACCTGATCGAAACGTGGGTACGCTTACTCGCTCTATGTTTATGTGCTTAAGTTCTAAAACACAAGCAGTGTGATAGCGAATTTTGTGTCTGTTTCGATCCTTAGAACACAAAAAATAGCTCACGAAATTTTGTTTGAAGTGATGGGTCTAATTTGCAGGGGAAGGGGGTTAGCCGTTAGCCCGCAGAGCATAGTTTTTGTTTTGATAACATAGAGTTTACCTTGTGGTACACTTTTATATTATGTACTCTTGGTTATACTAGTTAGAGGCCCTTCTTAATACTTGTCACCCTTTCTGTTTTTGAACCTCGCTAGGTGGTGCTGTTTCTATAGGATAAGAAATTCTGAACCCTTGTCAGAGGACGACTTTCTTCGAAAGTCGTGTAGACGTCACCCAGAACCGGTCAACCTGTTTTAATCGCCACCTTTGCTTCTCTTCACCAGTCGTAGCTAGTATGACTAGCTGTGTTGCTTGGGTGCTGTCCACCCATTAGAATAAAGGATAGACCCATTGTATGGCCTTTCAGCTCTATGTTATCTAACCTCATTAAATGCTCTTACGAATAGCTATGCGAATTGTCTTAGTTGAAGGCATTTTAAAAAGAACAAATCAAATCAGAGTTAAAGAGTAGCTGTCCAATCCACAATCGCACTGTAGCAGGTTAGTAGCTGTAGAGTACTACCTTATTACGTTGTTACCTTGTTTTTTATTCAACATTAATCAACCTTGTTATGTTTTTCAGATTTGGTATGTCATCAAAACGATGGGTTGTTGTAACCATGAACACCGTTGGGTGCCGGCCGTGGGGTGGTGTTCCAGTAGAAGCCACAGCTGCATTAATGGTGGGGTCCAAGCAAACGGAAACGATACACTCTATTATTCAAGCTCCCTGCAAGATTGATTCATTGAATCCCTCTCAACATGCAGCTGTGAATTATGCATTGCACAGAAGCGGTGCCGTGTGGAGTACGGATTCAAACATTCCGACAAAGTTTGATTTCATGCAGAGTGTGATCAGCAGATTTGGTGGCGCGGATATAAATTATATTGTTACTAAGGGAAGCTGTCAAAGAAAAATTGTGGAAAATTTTTTAGACCTGTGCAACTTGGTAATCCCAGTTTTCGATGCCCAGAGCATGGGTATGCCGCGCTTTGAAAATTATGCAATCGAATCTGGCGTTTTTTGCAGTGAACATGAATCAGGACCGCTTCAGATTTCACAATACTGTACTTTCTATCGTACCAAGCAAGTTATTGATTACTGTGTCAAATTTTGTGAATGAAAACAACCGATTATATCTCCCTAAGGTCCAGTTTACAATTGTCTTATATCTTATGCCTCTAATAGTAAAGATTATCTTTCTATTCAATCAAGTTGGTAAGCGCAGCTTGGTTTGTTTAAAACATACTGGGAGAAAGGTATTAGTTTGACTTAAGGCATGCATTAAAATACCCAATCGCGGGAGAAAGGTATTAGTTTGACTTAAGGTATGCATTAAAATACCCAATCGCAGTTCGAATCAGCTTATAAGATACCGATTTTAGAGGTCTTAGTTTCTTCTTATCACACCTTTATCGAGCTGCCAAATACAATTCAGTGAATTGTTCAATTTTGTTCTTAAGCCTAAGCTGTTCTGGTCACTCACTAATTTTCAGTAAGCTCGATAAAGACAACCAATATACACTATGAAATAAAACTGGAAATGTATATGAAATATAGCATTATTTATATTAGCTGGTTTTTTTAATTCCAAAGTTGTTGCCAATGTTTGTGTTAATGCTTAAGTTCTAAGAAACCGGAGATGTCCAGTGGTGCGCCTTAGCTTTGTTGAATTCTCTCAGCGGAAGAGTCAGGGTTATGCGGAGTTAAACGAGTTAATTTTAACTTTGCGCTACTATACTATACTACTCCTCCTCCTAGCGTGATGCCTGTCAAACTGTAACTTATTATGTATTCTTGGTACTACTAGTGTTGTCGTATTTGTTAGTTAGTAATATTCAATGAATTGATCAAGTAACCCATTTATAATTCAGTCTGTATCTAAAATTTTCAAAATGTATTGTGTTTTCTTTTCCGACATGACAACTTAGCTGAAATTTAACGGCATGTAGAATTTAAGATTCGTATCACCGTCTGCTGAAAAACCCCAGATCTTTACGTTCAAGAGAGAAACTGTCCATGTAAGCTAAAGGGCTTATAATGATTTCAAGCTTTAGCAAACTGCTAACAATATTTGACCTCCACTGAAGTTTGCATTGTCACAACAGTAACACTTTTCTTTCAACAATGATATTTATTTTAAACAAAGTGTTTTATCTTCCTGCATTGAACTGTTCTAAGCATCACCGCCGGTTCTTCTGGCTGGGTAGCGACCAAATCCAAACATTTCTGAAAATAACAGTCAATTGGGGTTCACCTATGGTAACTTTCACAAAAATAATTATTTTTCTTCACAATTCGACAGAACATTATTGAAAATATTAGAATTTAGACTTTAAGATTGGTAAATAAAGCAAAATGTATTGGTTCAGACCTTTTATTGAAACATTTGTTGCTATGCGTCTTTGATAGTCAGATTACGACACCAACATATGTTGTTCGATTTGAAATTAAATATTTGAATTAAGAAAAACGAAATTACAGAAATTACGAAATTACATTTATAAAAACGTTGGATATTCCCTACGAATATATATTAAAAATCCATTCAATTGTGCTGGTTTCTTACTGTGCAAACTCAGGCAGGCTGTGATCTGCGGGCCTTGGTAATTTAGGTCAGGGACGCAGGTCTCAACCAATGCAAAAAACCTTTTTGAGGAAAAAAATTGTGTTTATATCTATGTTTTATCTACTCGGGGTTTGAAAAAGTGGACTTTTAAAATCTCTTAGGGCAAGAAACTTTTTTCTTGCTGAAATGTTATGGGACTGAAAACTACCTCTGTTTTCGTGGTTATTCGCCGTCTGCTCGTTATCACCGTCAGTGTCGTCTGACGAATCGGCCGGGCAAGCCCTGATGACAGCTAAAATTGTAAAAATCAAAAATTTCCTAAATGTAAACGAAAATAGTATAATGTTTTAAAATTATAATCTGTTACATTCCTAGATTAACTAAATTCGCAAGCTTTTACATTTATGATAGACATTCATCAAATAAAATTTCTACTTCAACCATATCGAGTCCAAGGCGGTAGGCCGAGCTTTATGTGTCCGCATGCAGGACGGTTGGACGATAAAATGGTTGTTATAGCTTTGGAAATGAAACAATAGCTTATGTTGCAGCTTTATTACAAATTTTGTTTTTTGTTCTCTGGGCTGTGAATGTGGGGGGAGGAGTAGCTGTAGTCAAAGTCATGCTGTAGGATAGAATTTCTTGATGGCAATCTTTGTTTGGAAAAACAGCGGTAAGCACTTAATTAAAAGAAAATACCAATTAAAAAGTTGTTACCTTTTAGTTTTGACAGCTTGAACTTTACAGCATGATTCTGCGTTAAATCGTAACGACAGCACTCGTTTAGCATTTGGTAATGCTCAGCACCTTAAAAACAAATCATAGCCTTCACATAAGTAATATGAAACCCCTCATCAGTTCCCAATCAAAGCGACAGTTGGACTTTTTTATTACGAAACTACTTTTAGTCTAAAATCAGAAAAATTGGCTCCGATTTGAGACAGTGAAATGATACTTACAAAATCAAGAAGTGTACAGTAATAAAAATGATTATACTATGCAGAGGCTGCAACTATAGAAAAAGCAAAAAATATCATAATGGAAGCGGAAATTGAGCAAATGTTTTTAGAATGTTCAAAAAGTAACTTTGCAAAGGTTTAATCAAGTTTGAACTTTATTCTAGCCGTCTATGCACTCAAAAGGAATCACTACCTTAAGAAGGGGGTTATATACTAAAGGTTTGCTAGACGTCCGATTGGCCTACTTTTTGGAACAGATATAAAGCAAAGGATGTGGTCAAAAATATCGGGTACTCAGATCTTAGCTGCCCTCCAGCCGTGTGCAGCCGTCGCATTTATGCGGCCGACCTCATTTTTCACAACTACCAACATAATTGATTAAAAAATTTATTCAGGCTGCTTGGCCCAAGCTGCAACAATAATTTGGCAAATGTGTCGCCATCTGCAGAAAGATACCAGAAGAGTGTATCCTATCTGCGTCTGAAGAATTAATCTTCAAAGTTAAAGTTTTGCCAAAAATTTAAATTTTTTTGGTAACAAGAAAATTTTAATTCTGGTGGAAGCTAAAAGGATGTAATTTGGCATATACAGAGGCCCTGTAGGTGAACTCATTTGTGCCAAATGGTGGAAAAATTATGTCGTCTGAAAAATTCTTATGTGAAGTTGAATCTTTAAAGATTGCAAAATCGACATTTCTTGGGAATGGTTTACCAAAAAAAGGGGAAAAACAAATTTTTTAAATAATCTGGGATATTTGATATCAGTGTGGTAAAAAATACACCCACACCAAATTTCAATTCGATTCATGAAGGTTTGCTATTTCTGTTCTAAGGCTGCAGAAAGCTTCTATATAGGATCCGTCCGACTATAAATGGCGATTTTATAAATTTTTGAAGATTCAAGTTCACATAAAAATTTTTCAGAAGGCAGAATTTCTTACAATTTGGCATAGATGGGTACAGTTATAGGTTCCTACATATGCTAAATTACAGCATTATAGCTTGAACCAGAATTCACCAATTTTTCTTTTTGTTAGTCAAAAAATATTAAATGTTTGGAGAAAGTTCAAATACTTTGAAGAAGACAGCTAAATTCAAATTCACATTACCAAGGTTTTTCTAAATCAATGGTATGGACTTACGGTCAATAACTTCGTCGTAGATTGGAGGAGGTATTTTCACTTTAAAGACAGCGTTTTTGAGGTCCGAATTTCTTGACTCTAATTCCGCATCACAATACTCTGCGGCTGTGACATATGTTTTCAACATCGTTAGAAAAAATTTGTGGTTTCCGACAGAGAGCCTTCCTAAAATACAGATTCATCTTTAACAACGTTTGACTGTAAGTCGAAAAAACAAATACATGCAGAAAACGTGAAAACTCTTATTAAAAAAATAATTAAAAGCAATATTCAGCAAAACTGTGGAAGATAGTTTCGTGTCACATTTTCATCAGATTCGATATGGTTAATGTGAAAAATCCAAGACTTCTCAAAAAGTTGTTATACAAAACGTTCGTGTAATAAGGATGAAAGCTTGTCAGAAATTGTTATACTTACCAGACCCCACAGTTTTAAAAATGCTGCCAGAATTTGCTCTCTGGTGAAAGACTGAGCAACCACGAATTCGGGGCATTGGAAAGCTTGTAATGGCATTTTGTCTGAACTCTCATCATATTTAAAAGGTTCTTATCACAACTGATTAAAAACCATGTGACAAATAGTTAAAGCCAGCTCTGGGTGAACTCTGGGTGAAAATGGGACAAAGCTATTACAATAAAAACCCATAGGAGGGGGTTAAACAGTATAAGCAGGACTATTGTAATTTATGAACTTGTTTTTAATTAAATTTTTCTGGATAAACAAATATGTTTAAGTAATTTTTACTTTTAAGTAATTGTATTTTCAGTAAATAAAAAATTTGGTAGGGCAAAGTAGGCCACGGAAATCCTTGCTGAAATCTTGTTACATAAAGAATATTTTTGGTAAACTATTTTTGTAGGAAAAGTTAGGTTTAGGGAAAGTAGGGTGACTGGAACGTAGTCACC
This sequence comes from Trissonchulus latispiculum, assembly GCA_030248195.1. NCBI lineage: Eukaryota > Metazoa > Nematoda > Enoplea > Enoplida > Ironidae > Trissonchulus > Trissonchulus latispiculum. Next base: position 7,578 of record JASAND010023901.1, read on the forward strand.
GCTACTTTAGTTAATGTTATTAATTTGTTACCTGCTTACGTTAAGATGAAGACAGCCATGCCTGATCCGTAGTTAGTTAATAATTGTAAGTTCAGTGCTGAATACTTAAGCAAAAGTGCTCAGTTACATACCATGATTGACACTATAATTCCATTGTATTCGTAGCGGGTAAATCTCCCCCGACACCACGAGCATCGATTCCATTTCACGAACGCATTCAATGCAATGACGAGGGATTTGACGACAAAACTGACTGCATCCACTAAGGTAGCAGTCAGCAGTTGCCTCAAAACAAACAACACACGTGTGCTGCTCGCCCTCGGCATTGCATTAATTGATTTTGTCAGCTGGTGGAGGTAGACCCTCAGATGGCTCAGGTATTGGAGAATCGTCTCCGGATAAATCAGGGGAGAACGGCGGTGTCTCCGGCGCCACTGGAGAGGCATCCTCAGACCCTGGTAGTGACGGTGTCGGAGGGAACAGGTCCATGGGGGATGGACTGGGCAGCTTGACATCTTCCTGGAGAGAAGATAGAGGGGGGACCACGTCCAACAGGGACGGGCTGGGGGTGACCAAGTCCAAAGGGGGAGGACTGGAGGTTGCTAAGACCATGGGAGGTCGTGATGGACTCACCAAGTCCACCACCACAGGATCGCTAGCATTCTGAAAATGTTAATATATTAACGTAAACATTACTAAAACGTAAGCATAATCATAGAAAGTGACGTATCGTTCGATAAAACATTTTGCACAGGGTGTAACTGTATACAAATACCTGCACTATAACTTTATCGTGTTATTAGTCGTCTAGTGTAGTGTTTCGCTACTAATGTTACTAAGCAATTATTAAACGGTTTCATTGCAAGTGACGTATCTTTACGAGGTTTAACTAATTTAAGGGGGGGTCCATTTTTGGGTCATTTTGTCGACTTTCTCCGATCTCGCTGATTTTCACATATTTTATTGTCCAAATGGTATATTTTCACGAGTTTTTAAAATTACAGTCATAAGTCTCAAGGTTATCGAGTAATTTCACCTCAAAGTTGAGATCTCATGTGTTAAACATACATAGGAAATTTAAAAAGTTGTCATTTCTTCGCGTGCGCCAAAAAATCTCCCAACAAACTTTGATGAATCTGGACAAATTATACATTAAAATAACGCTAAAATGTTAAGCTGCGGTAAACTGGAATTAAAATTTTAATTTAGGCCTTTAAAAGGTTTTTAATTAATTTTTGAAGGATTACAATTTAACACGACTTGAGCATCAAATCAAAATTTAATGATTTAAAAATTAATTAAAAAATTTTAATGGAGTAAATTAAAATTCCAATTCCAGGGTACCGCAGTTTAAAATTTTAGCGTAATTGCAATGTATAATTTGTCCAGATTTATCAACGTTTGTCGGAAGATTTTTTGGCGCACGCGAAAAATGACAACTTTTTAAACTTCCTATGTTTAACACATGAAATCTCAACGTTGAGATAAACTTACTCGACAACCGTAAGACTTACAACCTTAACTTTAAAAACTCGTTAAAATATACCGTTTGGACAATAAAATATGTAAAACTCAGCAAGAAAGGAGAAAGTTGAAAAAATGGCCCATAAATTGACCCCCCTTAGCCTTAAGTTCATAGAATGTGACATATCATTCGATAGAACATTTTGCAAAGAATTTAGCTGTATATATACCGCAATGCGTCATTCAGGTTGAAATTTTGTTGCTAATTTTAAATAATCTGTTGGGTAGTGTATGATATGTCATGCAACAGAACATTTTGAAGACAATTTAAACGCACAAATATTAGTACACCGTGACTTTAGCATGTCATATATCATTCAATTGGAAATTTTGCCACTAATTTTGCTAAAGAATTGAAAGGCTAGAAATTAACAAGACTTACCAGTATGCTAGTCCAGATGACCTGCTGATTCTCTAAAAAGCTGGTCAGAAGGGCAAGCATGGGCATCGTCAAATCCTGCTGGCCACAGTTTATCAAGGCAGTAGCCACAGGGAGTAACAAGACAAGACAATGGAACATTATAATTAAGATAAGTGAGAGTACGGTACAGAGAGAGATAAGCAGCGGTACGTGAAGAATGACCAAGTGATTGTAAATAAAGGTGAGGTCTGCCTTTACACTAATTCATTAGGTAATTGATAAGTGTAAAGGTCAAGGTATAACAATGGTTTCCCATTGTTAAACAAATACCTACGTAAGAAGGCTGAAGAGTAAATTTTCAAATAAATGGACTTTATTGGATTTATCTAAAGCCTTAAGTGCAAATGTAATGAAATTTAATTTATTGACCCCCACTTTTGCATCCAATTAAGAAGTTTGAAGCGACATAAGGTAGTCCTTGAAAAAATCTTCCCAGCCTGCGTTTGCTCCTCTGGGTGGATGCAATCACTTTCCCAGTATCTAGGTTTGATAATCAGTTGCATTCATATTTCATTCGGCAGAAATTGAAACCAAGTGCCTAGTTTGAATAGATTTGTTTTTACAGGAACGTTTTCAGGAATATAATGTTTTCTAAGATCTCGCAATACTAAATACAGTATACAACCTGTTTTATGTTTTAGTCGATATGTGGGGAAATGAATGCTAACATCTACCACGAGACAATCAACAAGGTGCACATCAAAAGATGCTCATTTATGAAGACAAAAATTGCTTATTAAATCAGTTCATTTCATTTATATATTACATTGCTTTTATTGTATTTGTAATTGGTCTTCACGTACTAGAAACTCCTAGGGTCTGCAATGTACAGTTGAATTAGATACGTACTAAGCAAATAAGTATACTAAACGCAACAAAGCTACAAATATTGTCAAGTCAACTCAAATTCTTACTCAACTATGACAGCTAGAACCTCCAGATATGCTTGCAGAAAGAGGTGTGATGCGTAAGGGGAGGAACTAAAATTGGGCTGCACAAAGTATGTTGCATTTTGAATCATTATTGCAAGCACGAAAACCCTGTGTGAGGCTAATATAGTATGAAGTTTCTGATCTCTAAGTGGTTCTTATAATCCACGACATCCACAAGAACTTGGCTTCCCCCCCCGATGATGGTGACGTACAACATAAATACTTAAACATTTCTTCTAGCTTTTTGGTTCAACAAAACCATGCTTTGCTTAAGGGGGCGCTTGCATTACCGGGTACGGTTCTCCTGAGTTTATTTTCCAACGAATCTATTTCAAACTTTCAGCACAGGTAGCTGGTGCTAAATGCTAACAATATGTAGAATTTGAATAATCCAGTGCTTGGCTTGCGACTTACACAAGAGGGATAAGCTGAAATTTTCAAAACGCTGTCACTCATTAACGGCTGAATGAAATTAGCTCAAATTTGGCATAAATGCGTAAATGAACATAACGCAGGGGCAATTTTTTCAGTTTTTCGATTTATGCAGTTTTGAGTATTTTATGAATATTCGAAAACTTTGAAAGTCAATATCTCACGAAATATACGATTTAAATAAAAACTAAAAAAGTTGCCCCTGCGTACCCGTCAAACAAACTTGCATGCAAAATTTGAGCGAGTTTGGTCGCAGCATTTATGAGAAAATCAAAATGAAAAATTTCACAATAATCACTTCAGTTTTTCGCAAATATTATGCTTTTAATAAGTCGCACAGTGTATTTCATAGAATAATAAACAAATCCAACACAAAAGCAACGTGAAAAGCTCTGTAGAATTGATTTCCGAATGATTGGTTGTTACATTAGCATTCGCATTGGGAATGGTAAACGTAACTTTGTCGTATATTCAACCGGCTGTAACTTTTGATTGCAACCACGTACAGGAGAGATATGCACATTGTTGTAACGAGCTTCTTATGCTCTTTCACCTAGTGCATTCGACGTTGTTGTTTGCAGCTTTAATAAAATTTCGAAATTTTAAGCCATCCCTTTAGCTAGCCAAGCACGTGGTCTCCGTTGCCGAAACTTTGTCAAAAGATGCCCCGCCAACCAATGTAAGCTTAGTTCGGATTTCTTTAATATCGAACTATCGGTCTAAATTTTATATCTATAATCCCGATAATGCAAGCGCCCCCTTAAGAAACTTTGGCACAAGAATAAAAGACATATTTGGCTAAATATACAGAGAATTAGGTTTGCTGAGCCCCAACGGATTGAGATCAATACTAGCTTAAACATTTGGAATAAAATTTTTTCTGCCGCGGATACTGAAATTTTAATTCTGATGAAGCTAAGCTTTGATGCGAGCACAATGCACCATATAAATCTCTGAAGTAATGCCAAAAATGAAAAATTTCGTAGACACACAGTAGACTTCGAAACCATTCGAAACATCAAAAACGTGTTCTTCTTTTGGCGACATCAACTTTAACCCGCTCCTTCACTGCTCAGAGTTAAGTAGCCATCTTTATGTCAGAATGTAGCTGAACATTTCGTCTTTTTATCATAACATACCACGAATCTAATCTAGGCATTGTAGAATTTTTTAAAATACTGTGAATAATACCGATTTTCCAAAAGTTTCGCAGACTTAATAAATTTTCACTCACCCAAAAATTTGCAAATACTTAACATTTTTTGCCACAAATTTTGCAAAGAGTGAAAATTTTAAGCTCGGTTTAAACAATGTTTTGAAAAAATCGCTAAAGATTTGAAAAGCAACTTTTGGCACAAAACACAACAAAATGTTTAAATTTAAGATATCATTCTGGCTCATTCGATTTATGGTAGGAACAACCTATTGCACGAATTCTAAGGCATGACTCAAAAGTGGCACAGTAACACTGTAGTCAGTCATCTGTTTCACACAATATTCGCTAATATGTATAGAAGTGCAGCCGTCTCGATTGAGATACAGCCCAAAGTCTACCCCAGGTAGGACTATCTTCAATTTTGAGCATTGTTATAGTTTGTGGTCGTGGGTCATCTACAGCACGGAAGTTGGCTCAAGGAAACAAGTAATATCAATTTCGAAGTCACTATACAAGTTTTCCAGGAGGAATTTAGACCCTTTCATCAACGTTTAATCAAACCTCCATCCCCACTACCACACCGCCACTCCCTCCTTTTTCCTCAGCGCCACAGTGCCGCAGCACCACAGCGTGAGAACCCTTCCTCACCCTTCTCCGCCCCTAATGCTGCACCGTTTGCTCGCTCTTTACTACTGACTACAATTATTCTGTCATCATAACTATTGTTTTTATACTTACTTTAGGTTCCTATTAAGTTAACTAAGCGAAAGCTGAAAGCCTTTTTCAAAATTCAAGCAGCAATACTAAAATCCTAAAAATATCCTATCTCAAGACACAGACTTGTTTTTTCAACGATAAATGTATAAAAATCGGCGTCTGCAAATCTTCGATTTAGGTTAACGTGAAGCGTTAGTATTTTAGAAATTTCTGCATACATTCAGTTAGGGTTTTGAAGCTACTTCGTTCTGTTTACTAAGGTTTACATCACTGCAAAAGTTTTCCAACAATTTACCCGGTTAGGAGAAATTCTGAAATCCCGCTATTGTTAGCAGAGTTGGACGCGGTCGCGGGTACCCGCGGGCGGTCGCGGTCGTGGTCAAATTTTCTTGACCGCAATGACCGCAAATGTTCGTCAAATTTTCTCAATTTGGGCCAATTTGTAGCAAAAATTTTCAATTTTTCCAAAATATTTTACGTATTTGCATTGCCATAAGTGGTCCTCTGGACGAATCATTAGGTTTATATTTATTCTTCGTTTTGTTTTACCGCATTAAATGCTTTGCCTATTGGGTGGACAAGCTGTACAAACTGTCAGTCCTTACGGTATGTAGTCCTTACTGAAATCTGTTCAAATTTGTTTATTTCTAATTCTGTTTAACTTGATTTTAGAAAATTTTTTAATTTTGCGGGTTCAGCGGAATTAGTCACCCTACACCTACAAACTTGAAGTCATTCGAATGCTCTTACCAATACCTACAACTTTGTTGTTTCGAGTATTCTTTGACTCCTTACGATTTCAGTGATAACGCCAAAATCTTTTTGAGTCAAAAAGGACCATTTTTCGAAAAATCTAATTTTGTCAGATTTTGACAGCTTCAAGAACACAGGTCGGTAAGTCAAGTATTGGCCACATTTGTTCTCCTACAATTCATGCTATCCCAATGGAGAGCTCTATCTGGCATTTCTGCCTAACCAGTAAGCTCAGCAACAAAAATGTGAAATTTTAAAAATGGCAATTGGATTGCTTGAACACGAATTTCTCTGAACTCATGCAATTAATTAGAAAGCGGCTTTGCACACGCATTGGGACAATTGCCGCGGGCTATTTTCCAGGGGTTTGAGTTTGATCATTTGATTTTGGAAAAATAAGCGTCTAAACTAGAAAATTTTGAAGAAAATCGGAAAAAACTTTTGTTTTCCTCAAAATAATGAGCTTGTTTGTTTATTAAGCAGTTTCAGAAAAAATAACCATTACAAACATCAAATCCTTTTGTAATTTCAGTTGCGCGATCGAAAAATAGTGAAAATACGTACCTTAAATATGCGAGAAAGTGGACTTTTTACACGGATTTAAAGCTCACTAAATCAAACTTTTGCGGTCACACAATTAGCATGCGGGCTGCGGTCGCGGTCATGACTACTGCGGTCGCGGGGCGGTCGCGGTCAAGAAAAATGTGTCCATCTCCAACTCTGGATTGCTTCTAATCATATCAAAGCCACTCTCTGTTCAAAGGGAAAAGAGGTGTGGGGTATCAGGTATAGTCTCCTAAGGAATTGCATTGTACACAGAATTTTGGTACTGCTTACAGCAACCGCTTTTAAATTGGAAGCAAAATTACTTGCTTTAGGTGTCATTCCACATTTAATTTTCATAATGTTTTCAGACATGGGACGCACCACAATGCCAATTCCACGTAGAACTGAGGGCCGGGTCTTTTCTCGATTACCCCCACCCCTCCCAGAAAACCCTTTTATACAATTTTTCATCACAATCGAAGACTGTTTTTTCGATTTCCATTGGTCCCCTCCTGCGAATCGAAAAAAATTAGATTTTCGCAAACTCAAAAAATGTTGCGATATTTGAACTCATCTGGATCAAAAACATGCTCATACCAAATTTTAGCTCACTTGGTCAAGCTTAAAGAATTAGAGGGTTGGGGGATCGAGTCAAGATCGCCGAGCCCAACTTTGACGGTTCGACTCCACTCGCTACCAGAGGGTAATGAGGTCGATTCTGTCCCGCTTGCGGATATATATATATATACATATATATATATATATATATATATATATATATATAGAGAGAGAGAGAGAGAGAGAGAGAGAGAGAGAGAGAGAGAGAGAGAGACAAATAGATAGATAGATACAGATATAACCGAACCGGCTCGTTTCGGGAGAATAGTAGACTCGTGGTGCTACCGTATTGGCTCATGTTTCACTAATGCGGTGCAAGGCTTGTTTTACTTATTTAGATTTTTGGAAATTACGAGCTAAGATGATCAAGGTTACGCTGTTGCTGCTCATGTCAGTGGTTCTGCTTTGCACTAGTGCATGTATGTGTAGTGTAACCTAATTTGTTCAACAGTCTTAAAAAAGAAAGCTAAGTCTTATTTAAGATTTAGATTTAGATTATTTTATTTTAGTTAATTCTAGAAGTGGGTTCTTCTAGATAAGCAAGGTCTTTTCTCGCCAACCTGAGATTATTCAGGCTTTAGCATTTTCGAAATCTTAACATGTTGCATATCAGGCGAAAAGCTCGTGTACCTATTCCACAGATTCTACCGATCGGAGGTTCGATCTCCGTTTTGCAAGCTTGGGTTTTATTTTGATCCTGATTTCATCCTTTCGGAACGGACATTTACGTAATAGCAAGAGTTCATAATTCTATTATATATTAGAAGAAGAGTGAGCCACTAGAGGGCTCCTCTTCTTGGCATTGCGTAACGGTGCTCCGATCACAATACGCAAATGTTCTCCCCTTTGGGGGGGGGGTCGACAGGCATACCCCTCCCCGTTTGGTGGGGGGGGGGGGGTAGCCAAAAGAGGTCCCCGTTTGGGGGGGGTCGTCAAGACAGGCAAAGATTGGCTGAATCTGATTGGCTGTTAGCGACCCCCCGAAACGGGGACCCCTTTTCGATTAGAACAAAAACTACGGTAATCCTCTGCTATACCCCCCACCAAACGGGGAGGGGTCTCTGCAATCTGATTGGCTGTTGGCTACCCCCCCCCCCCACCAAACGGGGACCTCTTTTCTGCTACCCCCCACCAAACGGAGGGGGGTTATGCTTTGTCGAACAGAGTTACCCCCCCCCCACCAAACGGGGGAACATTCGCGTATTGTGGTCGGAGCACCGTACGCAATGCCAAGAAGAGAAGCCCTCTAGTGGCTTACTCTTCTTCTAATATATAGTGCAATTATGCAGTCTTGGTAATAGTCTGCCAAAATTTCCATCCTTCAGCTTCCCAAATTCTGGTTGACTTTCTATTTTGAAGCAAACCTTTTAGATGAGTCAGAGAGGGCTGTAATTCAGTGCTGGGAAGGAAAGTGTACAGCCTGTCAGGAATCTGCAGGACTCTGTCGCGAAGGTGTCCGGAGTTTTGTCTATATTGATGACTGCAAGTGCCCTTGTTAGTGTTGTGCGTTGGCCGGTGCGGCCAATGGCTGGCCAATGGCCGGCCATTGGCCGGCCAAGCCATTGGCCGTTGGCCGACAAAATCTCAGCCAGTTGGCTTGGCCGGCCATTGGCCGTTGGCCGGCCAACGGCCAATGGCCAACGGCCAATTGGCTGGCCGTTGGCTGTTGGCCGATGGCCGGCCAATGGCCGTTGGCCGGCCAACGGCCATCGGCCAACTGGCTGGCCGTTGGCCGTTGGCCTTCCAATGGCCGAGTGTTGGCGAAGCTCAAATTTACTGATTTTGTGCGTCAACTGTGTTAAAATTTTAATTTGCTACATAATATTGTGCACATGTTGCATTATAAACGTTACATTAGAAACATTACTACAGATTTTCAGTTTACATGCATACCGTATTGACACTTTGCTCTAAGTTTTCGATATGCCCGTACTATTTTATCGTAGATAGCGTTGTTTTTCAATACATTTGCTAATTGCATGCAAACGTTAATGGTGCTAAGTGCTAACAACTTAGTTTTTAAATTTGTATAGCGGTCAACGTCAACTTCACATCAATTATCAATTCATTGCAGTCCTCTTGCAAAATGAACACAGAATTATCGCGGATTGGAGCTAAACGTTTGGAAAACTATTTTTAATAAAGTTCAATTAAGTTGACACCATATTAAGCACAGTAGACGAATAAAAATAGTAAATTCCAGTCGCTAAAGAATGGCTAATTGCTTACAGCCAAGCAACAGCCAACGGCCAACCGGCGACCAACGGCCAGCCAGTTGGCCGTTGGCTGTTGGCCGTTGGCCGGCCAACGGCCATTGGCCGGCCCTCGGCCAACGGCCAACGGCCAGCCAATTGGCCGTTGGCCATTGGCCGTTGGCCGGCCCAACGGCCAATGGCCGGCCATAGGCCAACGGCCAATTGGCTGGCCAACTTCAAACTCCGGCCAAGCCAAGCCAAGCCAACCAGAGAAAATTTCGGCCAATCCCAACACTAGCCCTTGTGAAGGAGGTAATGACTGTAAGACTAGTACTAAATGTCATTGGCCCTATTTCTTTAAAGATTAAAAGGATTAGATTAAAATTAATCTGGATTTAGAGAATGAGAACCTCGGAATAAACGGATTAAAATTTAATCCAGGAAGTTATACAAATTAAATGGACTAAATTTATTCTTGTTTTTAATGAGCCTAGGATTAAAATTTTAATTTCATCCTGTTTTTAATCCTCACTTCGGATTACAGAATTGAAGAGATGATTTTAATCCTACCTGCTTAATCGCTGTTCCTTTAAAGATTAATTTCAATCCGTTTAATCCGTCTTCGAGATTTAATCCTCGTGCAGCTACGCGGATTAAATGGTTTAAAAACTGGCGGATTTTAATTTTCAGTAGCTGTTTCCTTAATGACGGCTTAAAAGGATTAAAATTAACCTAAGGGGGGTCCATTTTTAGGTCATTTTTTTCGACTTTCTCCGATCTCGCTGATTTTCACACATTTTATTGTCTAAATAGTATATTTAACGAGTTTATAAAATTAAAGTCGAAACTCTTACGATTGTTGAGTAATTTTACCTCAAAGTTGAGATTTCATGTGTTAAACATAGGAAATATAGAAAGTTGTCATTTTTCGCGTGTTCCAAAAAAATCTCCCGACCAACGTTGCTGAGTCTGGACAAATTATACATTAAAATAACGCTAAAATGTTAAACTGCGGTACCCTGGAATTAGAATTTTAATTTAGGCCTTGAAAATTTTTTAATTTCTAAAGGATTAAAATTTAACATCAACTTGAGCATTAATTCACATTTTAATCCTTGAGAAATTAATTAAAAAACTTTAAAGGCCTAAATTAAAATTTTAATTCCAGGGTACCGTAGCGTTATTTTAATGTAATATGTATTTGTAATATGTATTTGTAATATGTAATATGTAATATGTATTTTAATGTAATGCGTTAATTTGTTCAGATTCATCAACGTTTGTCGGGAGATTTTTTGGCGCACGCGAAAAATGACAACTTGTTAAATTTCCTGTGTTTAACACATGAAATCTGAACTTTGAGGTGAAATTACTCAACAATCGTAAGAGTTGCGAATTTAATTTTAAAAACTCGTTAAAATATACCATTTAGGTAATAAAATGTGTGAAAATCAGCGAGATCGGAGAAAGTCGAAAAATGACAAAAAATGGACCCCCCTTAACTCGTTTAATCCGAGGATTAAAAATAGTCTGATTAAACAAGCTAATTTTAATCCGTTTATTACTTTAATCCTCTATTAAAAAACTACCATTAACATTTTAATTCGGCTGGTTTTTTATATATACATTTAAATTTCATATTAAAAGAAATATGCCCATGGAATTATAAGTTGATTAAGTTATTGAGTCCTGTGATCTCTGTTTATGCTGATCATTTTCCAAAATGCTGGGGTGTGAGGTAATAAATCCAGAACCAGTCTCTAACCAGCCGGTTCTGCTTTTTTAGCCGATATGTGGGGAAATGAGTGCTAACACTGCCTTACGACAATCAACGACGAGAGAATTATGATGCTTGTAAAGTGAAGACATAAACAATTAATTTTAAACAGTTCCTTCCAATTATGTCGCATTGGTTCTTCCATTGCTAGTTTGCAGCAAAGAAACTGCAAAGGATACATCAATGAACATGTAAGAGATTTATTGCTCAGGGCTCAGCATGTCTAGGCACATCAAGAGGCCCATGAAATGCTACTCTCCGCAGCCCTTAGAAAACCGGACAAGAGGCGGAGAGACGAAGGTCACGGATAGAAAACATGACCCCCCCCCCAAGCCAGACTGACGTGCGGTTATTGGCTAACTTCAGCCGAAGCCGAAATAGCCTCAGTCAGTCACTCTCAGGCCAGACTCCGTTGTATACTCCAACAGAGACTGGTCCCCGCCTATCAATAGCGACAAAGATGGCTGAAACCTAAGATAGCCTGCTTAGAACTTAGAAGGCTGAAGATAAAAATATTAGGCTGCAGAAGGTTGGAGGAGTGGCCAAGCGAATAAATAGGAAAGTTGGAAAGTGTCCGTTTTTCCATCAGGGTTCATGCGGACTTTTCGATTTCATTTTCCCGGTTTTTCCAGGTTTTTCAGACCCATTTTCCCGGTTTTTCTTTCAGTAAATGGCAGTAAATTTAGAAGATTATACGTAATTACAGTGACGAGTCTATCTATTTTGAATCCATTTTCAGCATTTTAGCTATCTATCGGACCAGTATTATACATTGCTTGATTTTCTTGAAATTCAAAGCTAGCAAAAATCTATACCAAAAAACAGGATCACGAATGCTGTGCTACCAAAATACTAATATGAAAAATCTTGGTACTGTTGCAATGCAAAAATGGAAAAGAATACAAAAATTGCATTTTCCAGATTACCCCCCCACCACTCAAAAATTTTTAAAACTTTACCAATTGAGCTGAAATTTAATCTTTTCGACCACGCTGAGTTCAAATATCGCAAAATTTTTCGATTTCCTGAACTTTTGATGATTTTCGATTTTTGAACCCAGCGTGGTCTAAAACCTACCCATACCAAATTTCAGCTCAATTGGTCAAGTTTTAAGAATTTTGAGTGGGGGGGTAATCTGGGAAAGACCCCAAAAATTAATTGCTATTTTGAAATTGGGGTATTTTGTTTACTATTAATAGGATATTTATTTTGTGCAGTTCAAATCTTTCTGCTCGTCAGGGAAGGCCAGCCAAAAGTCAACAGCAAAAAACGGATTTTACGTTTTATTAATGTTAATGTATTTGTAGTTTTTGGAAAAATATATATACCGTCTGTTACGATAGGCGATCCGCGATATATAAGTTGGAAAAATTCTGAAAAATCACTGTAAAAAGAAATTATATACGTACAATATCCTGGAAACTGCTAGATCTGAAAAATTTAGAAGGGCTTTTGAAGGGCCAAGAAAATTCTTAGAAATTTAGACATTTTTAGGGAGAATTAGAATTTTTTTACAAAAACGGAAATTTTTGATTCTTTTACTGCAAAAACTGAAGAAAAACCACAAATCTATTTCTGCAATAAATTTTTCCTGAGAAATCCATCCGTCACTGTTCGCATTAACTTGATACTATTCGCTTCCACAATCTCAACTGACACTTAAGCAGAGCTGAATAGTTCGTCTACTTTCATCAGTCAGAATCGCATTAGTCAGAATTTCATTCGTCAGAATTTCATTAGTCAGAATTTCGTAAGTCAGAATTTTATTTTTCTAGTTTCTTCAAAATTCTGGACGTTGCTGCATAGTCTTAGGTCTTTATCTTAGTCTTAGATAAAATTATCATCAAGATCACCTTGCGCCAGGAAGAATAGTGCTTTTTTGCCAAATTCTGACAAACGAAATTCTGACTAATGAAATTCTGACTAATGAAATTCTGACTAAGAAATTCTGACAAATGAAAGTACAACTTATATTATTTCAAAAACCTAAATTCTGACAAATGAAATTCTGACTAATGAAAGTTTGAAAAATTAGTTTCTGACTAATGAAATTCTGACATATGAAATTCTGACTACTGAAGATAAACCGACAACAATATTATTTAAGGTTATTCGTGCACTTTTTCAAAAAATCAAATTTAGGAATTAAGCGGGAAGACAAGCTAGGCTTCAATATCTAGTTAGCTCGCATTCGTTTGAAATTTCTAAAAGTAAACAATAATTTTTAGAATAATTATTTTGGCGGAAGCAGACAGGTTGCTTCAAAATGTGTGTAACTAACATGTTTCAATTTCTGAGAAAATTCTGTACCATTCATCCAATTAGAATCCTGAAAACCAAATAAAGTTACAAAAATTAAAATGGGAATTAAATCAAATTTGAAGTTTGAAAATCGGCCTTATCGTGAAGAAAGTAGTAAGAACTAAAAGAAATGCAAGTTTCTAGAGCAAAACTGGATATTCGTTTTTAAAATGTAAACTTAAATTCATTAAATTTGCACCAAAAATACAAAAAATTCTCTCTCATTTTCCCGGATTTCTCGGTGTTTCACGATATATACTGTTTGTTTTGGAAATTATAATTCAAAGTCTTGCTTGGCGCATTTTGTGATTCCGACAGTAAAGTGTCATTTTAAAATATTTTCAATTGTTAAAGGTCGACATTTCCCAATATCGCACGTCACGATCAAGTCTTAGTTGGACAACATTTAATAATCTAAGCAGTTTACCAACAGTAGTAAAGTCAAACTTCAAAACGGAGCACGTTCGTTTTGCACAGGCGTCATCCACCCGAAACTCCTCCTCGTAATCTGGGCCGCATTGCAAAAGATTCTCCAAACACTTGGAAGGAGCGCTCCTAAGTTCTGCTTTGATGGCCACTTAGGAGAAATGGGTTTTAAGATTCTCCTAAGCTAGGAGTGCTATCCACCACTCCAAACTTCTCCCAATTCTCGATTTAGGAGTAGCGCCAGATACTCTTCTGAAACGGGTTTAGGACGCCTCCGTCCTCCGAGACAGCTGCTAGTCAACACCCTAAATAACTTTCTAGAGGGTCCTTAAAGAGAATCCTTTATGACGCAGCTTTAACTACCCAACTACGACACAATTATAAGCACAAGATATGTTTACTGAACGAGGGACGGGGTTGGCTTAAACCGCTTTACTCATTGCAGCAAAGGATAAAACAGGCAGTTTCAAAATTATACTTACAAAATAAACTAACTAACAAAACAATTACAGCTACCAACTTCTTCTATACTACACTTAGCAATTAGCAGAATAACTGAGCAGTGATTAGCTTAATTATGAAGACAATTCAATTCAAATATACAAAACAAACATTACGCGGCTATCTGAGAACAAAATTCACAAGACTAAATTGACTCACTCACAAGAACTTACATAATCCTAAACTAAAACAACAACAGTACTATATAAAACAAACCGGTATATCTGGCATGTAAACTTCAATTGAGTTTCATATACATTCTTAATCACACTTCAAAAATCAATAACTATAGATTTTTCCTCAAACTGTTACGTGAATTTTGAAGCAAAATAAACAATTTAGAACCTAATAATAAAGAAAAAATTGAATTATATTAACATAAGCGTCAGTCACAGCAGCATCTGGCTAAAGCTAAAGTTGTCATATTAAGGGGGGGGGCGACTAAACTTTTGCCCCGACTTTGTCCGATTGACCTACTTTTTGGCGAAGTTATAGAGCATGGGTGTGGTCAAGAAAATACTTGATCGTTGGTTCTTAGCTGCCTTCCAGCCATGCGCAGCTGTCGGGTTCATGTGCCCGACCCCCCCTTTTTCACAACTACCAATATAATTAATTAAAAATTTCTGCTAACTGTAAGACCCTAGCTCCAAGGTTGCCATTTGCCAATATGATTTGACACATGTGCCCCTATCTGCAAAAAAATACTAGACGTCTCTATCTTATCTGCATCTAAGGGAATTACTCTTCAAAGTTGAAGTTTCGTCAAAAATTTTAAAATTTTTAGCTAACGAAAGGAATATTTTATTACTGGTGCGAGTTATAAGGCTGTAATTTGGCATAAAAGGAGGCCCTATAGGAGTCCTCATTTGTGCCAAATGGCAAGAAATTCTGCAGCGTGAATTTTTATGCCAGCTTTAATCTTCAAAAATTGCCAAAATCGCCTTTTTTGGGCAATGGTACCCCAGAAATCGAAAAATTCAAATTTTTCGAAATTAAAATTTTTTGAAATATATATTTGAAGTCAGAGTGGTCGAAAACACACCCACAAACAATTTCAGCTCGATTAGTGAAGGTTTCAGACTTCTATGGCTGCAGAAAGAGTCTACACAGGATCCGACAGATTGAAAATGGCGGTTTCGGCAATTTTTGAAGATTAAAGTTAACATAAAAATTTTTTCACGCGGCAGAATTTCTTGCCATTTGGCACAAATAAGTACACCTATAGGGCCTCCTTCTATGCCAAATTACAGCCTTATAGCTCGGACCAGTAATAAAATATTCCTTTCGTCAGACAAAAATGTTTAAATTTTTGCCCAAACTTCAACTTTGAAGAGTAATTCCCTTAGATCCAGATAAGATACAGACTTCTAGTATTTTTCTGCGGATAGGGGCACATGTGCCAAATCACATTGGTTAACGGCAACCTTGCAGCTAGGGGTTTGCAGCCCGCAGAAATTTTTAATTAATTATGTTGGTAGTTGTGAAAAAGTGGGGGTCGGGCACATAAACGCGACGGCTGCACATGACTGGAAGGCAGCTAAGATCTGAGTATCCGGTATTTTTTTGACCCCACCCATGCTCTAAATCTTCGCCAAAAATTAGGCCAATCGGACAAATTCGGGGCACCCCCATTTTAGTCGCCCCCCCCCTTAATTCGATTTTCAATACAATTTTAGTTTCAAGTCACTCCGTAAAGCCCCACTCAAATACAATGTAAAAGGGGACTAAACAACTACCTAAAAATAGACTCATATCATATGGTGCCTAACAATAAATAACACAAGATAAACAGAAAGAAGCAAGTCCAATCAACAAAACACAAGGACAGACAATATCACAATATTAAAGATGAACACAGAAAACAGCAGTGGCAAGCAAAGGTTAGGACAACAAAATCAAAATCACTTAAAGACCCCCAAGTACAGACAGGTTGTAGCAGACGTATAGACCCGGTAGATAACAGAGCAGTAACGAGTCCCAGAAAAAAATTGGCAAAGGCCCCTCGGGACAGTTTTGGGAAAAAGTTCTCCAGTATTTTTCAATCGCTAAGTCGGGTAAAACGAGGAGCCTCCACAAAAACAACAAATGCCGAACGAGAAGAAATGCTAGTTTGAGTGGATAGTTGTCAAGCCAAGAAAGCTACCAGATGCAAGAAATTCTAGTTCTCAGCTCTACATTCTCAAAAAACATGGGGGGAAGGAAAGTTCTCCCCGCGACCTCCCCCATTTAATATATACTTATATATAATACAAACATCAGGTGCAACCATACCTGGACGGGAGATCAAATTTTAGTGACCCTTGTGGAAGCAAAGTTGGGTACCCCTTGTGAGAGCGATTTTTGTTAGGGGTACTTTTGACAGCGGTTTTTAAGCGATTTTCGCGATTTTTTAACAAAAAACAGCTATTTTTAGCGAAAACACGTTTTTCGGACGTTTTTCAGCAAAAAAATCGAAATTTTAAGTGAAAAATTCCGGCGAAGCCGGAAAACTTTTGGAAATTTTAAGCGTATAACCTATTTTTTGGACAATTTTCGTACCCCTTGTGGCCAACTTTCTTACTCCTTGTGGGAGCAATTTCGCGACCCCTTGTGGACGGCTTCGCCGAGAGGTGGGGGGTGGAAATTTCCCCCCCTTGTCCACCGGTGGGTGCAACCTGCAAAACAGCAACTTTCATGCGCCTAAGTTTAGCAGCAATTCAAAGCCAGTTATGCGAAGCAAAAATAGCCCAGTCGATGTGAGTACAAGTACAAGCCAAATTATATCACACTACAAGCCAATCGGGTAGTTAAAGCTTGGCGCCGGAGAGCTCATGAAAACCCCTTCAATTCGTCCAAAATATATAAACAAAAAGACAAAGAAAAACGTAAAAATCATGAAATAAATGAAAATTATATATCCTCATAACTTATCTCCAAAAAAACTTCAAACTTCTTGTACAAATAACAGTCACCAAACAAAACAAACAAAAACATAGGCAAACGCAACTAAAAACCTCGCAAGGAAGAAATATTATACTGCGTGAAAGACAATATCAAGCAATGCTTGACCCGAAACTTTATATAATATCCCCAAATTGAATTCTCCGGTAAAAACCGTTGCTAAATTCCGGGATTGTCGGCGGAAAACAGAATCCGGAAAATCCAGAACCACTGACTGAGTTGGTCCATATCAAATCATTTCGGTCCCCCGGAAAAATTTTCCGGAAGAAATTCCGTCACAGATTGGGAAGGGGAAAAGGGGCAAATTTCGGATTTCACGACTCCTCCCGCAAATGGTGGGGCAAAATTGGGGGTTCATGCAGGACTTGGGCCGGCACAGAGCGACCCATTAATTCCACACAAAGCTGAAACAAGCAACCAATAAACTACACTAGAAATTCAGTTGAATTAAGATAATTGAAGAATTAAAATCCTAAAAATAAATTTTAGTATCAATAGCAAAACCATTGTGCATAAACTAGTCGGAAGACTTTAAAGACATGCTTTAGAGAAAAATTTCCACACTGAAGCTGTTAAAAACTGCAATATCATAAAAACAGCTGTCAAACTTCAAAGTAGTCGTGTGCTTCCTATATATCCGATCATTTCAAAAATCCCACTTATATATAGTCTATAAAGCTTAAAATATATATGCACTCAGGAAAAAGTCTCTAATTGTTACAGCAAGCTGTGCTTATTCTACTGGGGTGGGGAGGGTTCGGGTGGGGGTTGGGGTGGCCCTCATAAACATCCTCCCCCAAATCCCCCCAAAATCGCTCCCCCCCGACCCAAGAAAAGTGGGGCCCCCTTTTTGTACCAACTTTTGCCCTGAAAAAATCGCTCAGAAGACCAAATTGTCAAAAATTTTCTGGCTTTGCAGGAGATTTTTAGTCGATTTTTGCCTATTTTCGCTTTTATTTCCTCCTCCTCCTCCTCGTTCCTATTTATACTAAATCCGCTTATTTTTGGCGATTACTATATTTTTTAACATTTTTAACATGCTTTTAGAAAAAATTTGGAAAAATTCCCCCCAAAATGACTGGCCCCGCGGGGCACCCCCAAGAAAAAAATTCTAAAGAATAAGCCCAGGCAAGTAGTGTTTATTTGCATATCTTGACTCTAAATTAAATACGTTACATGAGCGACAAGCTTAAAGATATGATACTATATACATATATTATTAAAAACTTATATACATATTAATTAACATTACTAAAGTTAAAGACTAATTAAGCCAATCCTAGCCAATCCATTGTTAACACAAAATAGGCACATAAAAGAACTTGCACCATGCACACACAAACACACACACAAGCCACTGCAGCCATTCAGCATAACTTATACCTTAATTTAGGGAACCCAGAGGTTACTTTTGGAAAATTGCACGAGGAAGGAGGGTGGGAATAAACGTATCGAGTAAACTTCGATTATCACTTGTGTATGTAATCTCTGCAAACAAGCACTACAACTATAACAAACTCCGCAGCCATAACACAACACAACATTCACTCGCAATAGCAACAGCACGACAGGCACACAACAAGCACGCAATAATCAGGCAATTATTCATATAGGTATGTACGTACGTTCGTAGTCAAATCACAAATTATTTGTACAGTCGTTCAATCGACAATCAAAAATTAAATTATAAATTAGCTAAATTCATACATACAAAGAAAAATAATGTTTGACTCAAAATAGACTTGATGAAAAACTAGGCAGCACTCTCACGACAGGCAAGTGGCACAGTACGTAGTATGGCACTAAGCAGTGAAATAGTAGAAAAAAGAAAGTCCTTCAAAAAACTAAAATCTACTAATCTACACATTTTCTTCACAAACAAAGTCCATAAAAGGGGGAGAGGGGCAGCGTAAATCTGGAAAACAATGCCTGGAGGGTAATAGGGGAAGGGGGTAGGTTCCATCACCACTTCTATCTACCATCCAACCAAATGGTGATGTTGAAGTATGGGCTCTTCCAAGGGGTGGGCCGGTACCCTGCGACCGACCACTTCAACGCAAAGCTATAAAAATAGCAACGGCATCCAAAAAGTGACCAAAAATTTGAAGAAACTGCAAATATAAACTTTATTTATTTTTATTATAAATTATTGTTATTTTGATTCATACAAACTATCACGACAATAACATAAGAAGGCGACGACGTATCCAAAACTACAGGCTTCCATTCACTCACTTATTCACTCACACACCAAACATGACACGCTTTCTACAGAGGAAAAGAAAATATTAGGTGTAATTCATACAGACTCGGCAAGAAGAAGAAGACAGTCTTAAAAGTTTGATTAAAATTTTAATTTTAATTAATTAAAAGTATTAAATTATTAGTATTGGTATTGGAATTAAAATCCTGATTAAAATTTTAATTTTAATTTAATTTTGAACACAGGTTTTCCAGATGTGCACAAGGAAAAAAGGATAAACAAACCGACTAGCAAACACTAATAAAACAACTCAAAAATCTATGAAGAAATTTACAAGGGGGGAAAACCTCATAATCTTACTGGTTCATTAGGATGAGGTAGATCCGTTGACACATAGGCAAAACAGAGGGACCGTTGAGCGTTGTAGCCAAAGCAGCCCGAAGTGGTATGGCCAATAATCTAAAATGAAAGAAAAAACATCAAAACTTTCAATAGAAAGCGCTGAAAATAACTTCGAAAATAGGCAAGCATTTTTAGAAATTTAAAAAAATTGATTTCAAAAAACGGAAAAATAAACTTTCATGGAAGAAGGGTCTGAAACCCAAAAAATTTCGAAAAGAGAGAGAGTGAGCTGAAAGCAAGAAAAAGAAATTAGATTTGTCGGCCTTCGATTTTTGGCTCAAATCCACGAAGTTCACTTATGCAGAATGCTGATTGGAAATCAAAATCAGATTCTCTTTCTTTGTTAAAGCACCGGGCAGACATTGGCTTACCCATCATATATGCTTACACTACCACAGGAGACAGGAAACAGGTAAAACCCGACCAGTCAGCAGGGACAGGATGCCAGACCCTGCTGACAACAACATCACTTACTTAGGTTATGCCAACCCGCTATCTGGTGACACCTTCGAGGATGAGTAAGGACGGTCGGAGGTCGACCAGGACAAGTCACCGCCTCAGTGGGGTGACCACACCGGTACACCTCACTAGGTGTCAATGTTTAGCCTTCTGTGCTGACTTCAATGGTTTGTCCAGCTTGCCGGCACATAAAAGTGTGGGGGTGACTCTCTGGTATAAAGCTTCCTACATCCAATGTGGATAACCCCGACGCAGTCGGAGTTATTCACCTTGGTTGTCTCTATTGAGAGGCCTCGCGACAGCTCACCAGCTAGCGGGCGGGAAGTGAATTCTACCTACCTACCTACCTACCTTTTGGCTCAAACTGTGCTTAAAATTTAAAAATTAAATTCAAATTTAAAACGTCGAGTTGTTTGGGGTAAATATAGTTTCAGGCTGCATACTGCAAATATCAAATTAATTGATAGTAAATTTAAATTTCACAAAAAAATTTAAATACAAAATTTAATATTTAATTTAAATTCCAATTATATTGCCTTACCTGTCCACCCTGGCTAACCGTTTCCATACCGTCGGGGTCATAGTTCACCGGTTCGCCGTTTGTATCATTGTGGTCCAGTTGAAACAACTGCAACTTTCGTTCTGGGGGGCGTTTCATAATTTCACGAATGTTCACGTCACCGACAAAATTCTACAAAACAATCATAAAAACCGTAATATATTGCAAGAAAACCAACCAAGATCAACTCTACAAAGTAAATAAAATTTGCAGACTTTTTCGGTCTGCGCCAAACACCAATTATCTTCCACTTTCATAAGTGGATCAGTGGCTAAAATTTCCATTTCAACCCTACTAAATTTCACCGACAAATTTTACTTGACTGTATGTGCCTTGAGCAGAAGGTCATCGGTTCGAATCCCGTAAGAAATTTGAGTTCTGTAGAGAAAATAGGAATGTACGAATTTTTCTACACCACTTTGTCGTCTAAAAATAGTGTTGACACAATTAAAACCAACAGTTTCACCATTGAAGAAAGTATTACAGTTCAAAATTTGAATTCAATAAGTTAGTTAGTTTAATCTACTCTAGAAGTTAACTTACGTATGCACCCACTATTAACCTATTCTACTTTACAAAAGGCTTGAAGACGATAAATTAAAGAGCAAAGCAATTTATCAAATTTTGACTTTAGAAAGCACAAAAGGATTGATAAAATTCAAAACATTATGGTCAGCCAATTATAGCACATCTTCCCTCCTATGGATTAGACTAAGGAACTTCTAAGGAACCACAACCATATGCCACTAGCAAGCTCTATGTTATCAGAGCAAAAACTATGCTCTGCACGCTAACGGCCCACCCCCCCCCCCGCAAATCAGACCCTTCACTTCAAAGAATTTTGTGAGCTGTTTGTGTTCTAAAGCTCAAAGCAGGCACAAAATTCGCGCACGCACTGCTTGTGTTTTTGAGCTTAAGCACATAAACATAGAGCAAGTGAGCGTACCCCCGTTTCGACTAGGTACTGATTTGCGGGAGGGGGTCACTAGGGTCTGATTTGCGGGGGGGGGGGGGGGTGGGCCGTTAGCGTGCAGAGCATAGTTTTTGCTCTGATAACATAGAGCTTGCCTAGTGGCATACTCTTATTATTATGTACTCTTGCCACAACCAAACACTCATCTAAAGTAAACCAACCTAATTTGCATAAACAGTACCAGCACAACAATTTAAGCAAAAAATTTAATGTAGCTAAATCGAAAAATTTCGCACTGTTTGCACTGCTTGCTGACGCATTAAACATTACGACCACTGTGGAATGGATTAAAAGGTAAAAGATTTTTAAATGCTTAAAGTTGTTAACATCTGGGTTAGAAGAGACTAAACAAGCAGTTATTTGCAAATCGCGGCATTTCACCAAAAAGCTTATGCTATCAGCAAAAAAGCCGAAAGCAAAGATTGGAAAAGACTGCAGGGAAAAATTGAAAATTATCTGAAAAATTTCAGAAATTCCCTAAACCTCAATCAGCTTAATTATCCACAGCCTCAGTATGTGTACAAGAGTAAAAACATGTGCACTAGCAGAAATATGAAGACGATTCCCATTTCAGGAACACACTAAATACAACCGGTAAAAGTAAGAAATTTTATTCCGCAATAATTTTTTCCAAAAAAACGCAATCCTGGTAGTAGCCAGAGAAGAAATAGTTGAAGGAGTGAACTTAACTCGATCAGGTTTCAGTTAAAAGAGTTAATATTAAATCTAATCTACTCTACTCTACCCTGTCTTAAATTGTTAAGGGTTAAGCAGAAACGTTTTCTAGCACAACTAAAATCCTTTAGTAAAAATGCTACCGTGCACACCAAAAATTACAGATCACTCAAGTAGATTGCAATAATTATTAGAATGCAAAGCAAGCAATGCAAAATCCATTTCACCCACTTTTTGGGCAACGTGCAAGCAGCCCCCGAAAAATGCAAGTTTAGCAGAAAAATCGTCAGTTAAATGGTTAGGGAAAGGTGTGGGGTGCAGCCATTAAAATGGGTTAAAAATCAAACATTTAGTGCAGGCAGCCATATTATGGCCTGGTCTTACAAGATATCGTATATAAAGCGCCCGGCACACAATTCAGTATAATTGTAACTTATACGGTAACGGATGTATATATTTTCAAAACACAGAAAGTATTAGATAGGTAACTCTACCTCCTAGAAAAGAAAACATAGACTGAAATGAGAAAAGAGAAAGAATTATAGTCATAATAAGCTGGCTTACTTCTAGGCCAAAATTTATTGGGGGGGGGGGCTCGACGAAGCCCTCCCCCATACATGGGGGGGCTCACTGAAAATAGGGGGGCATATTTTTTGAAAAATTTTTAGGTTTTTTGCGTAAAAAATGCTAAAAATCGCTAAAAAATAACTAATTTAGGGTGTTTTTAAGCTAAAATAGTGAAAATTTAGGTAACAATCCGGCGAAGCCGGAAAAATTTTTGAAAATTTTGGCTAAAAATGGTAAAAAATGGCAATTTTTGGGGTTATGGGGGGAGGTCGGAATTTATGGGGGGGCTTTTTATGGGGGGGTGCTCCTCGAATGGGGGGGAGGTCGCCGAATGGGGGCCCCCACCCCCCCCCCCCCAGTAGAAGTAAGCCCGATAAGAATAGACAAAACTACCTATTATAAATCAATCTGACATAATTATCCAAAGATTCTCAAAAAATTACAAATCGGAATTTCTCTCAGAGAGGATAAGTCTGTATTACCATGGGTTCATTGGTTCGGGGGAACTTGTCCAAAAACTAGAAAACTATGTACCACAAAAATCTACTATATAAATGTACCTCCCATTCGCCGGTCTTCAGGAAAAAAATCCAAAACGAAATTTTTGTCTATTTTTATTACCTTTGCAACGCAAACTAGGTAAAATTTTTAACAAATTCTGAAACGGATGTAGTAAAATGAAACCTCCCCATGGCTTTAAAGAAAAAAGTGTCAGTGCATAAATACTCTTCTAGCTACATCAAACATTCTACAAATATTAAATAAAAAATCGGAAAATTGGAAAATGTGTAAAGTAAAGGAATCTGCGAGAAAGGAGAAAAGAAATTCGAAAAAAGGGAAACAACAAAAGAGAGCGAGAAAGCCTAACTCACTTTATTGATGTTGAGACTGCTTTCAATGCCAGCTTCCACAGGATTATAATCAATCGTCAACTGAAAAAAATGCAAAAATCGGACGAAATTATGCACGACGAAATAATTTGAGGTTAACATACCCAGAGAGAAACAACGAAAAATGATTATTAAAAATTTCGGGGTTTCAACATCCAAGAGGAAAGGGCAATACGTGAGCAAACCTCAGTAGTTCGTTTTCAAGCAGTTCCTAATCCCCTCCCAACTTTGCGAAAAGCTGCCTGTCTTAAAACTTTCGCAAGTAAGTGTCCCTGACTAAAGTCCAAATTTTTTGAAATGTGTCATCCAAAAGTCAAATTGGTTTACTATGTAGTTCTGATGTTCTGATTTAGTTCAGGTCCAAGTTTCTGGCTTATTTTTAGGCCAAAATTTATGGGGGGGCTTTATGGGGGGGGCTCGAAGTTTCCCCCCATGGCTCACCAAAAATGGGGGGGGGCATATTTTTGGAAAAATTTTGCTAATTTTTTTACGTTTTTTTGTGCAAAAAATGCCAAACATCGCTAAAAAATGACTAATTTTAGGTGTTTTTTACGCTAAAACAGTGAAAATTTCGGGGTTATGGGGGGTCATGGGGGGAGGTCGAAATTTATGGAGGGGGACTTTTCATGGGGGGGGGGAACCTCGAATGGGGGGGGGGAGGTCGCCGAATGGGGGGCGGCCGCGCCCCCCCCCCCCCCCAAGTAAAAATAAGCCAGAGTTTGCAAACCTCATGTCCCCAGAACTTTTCGCCCTTCTCAATTCGAAGGGAATTGAAGGCATAGCGTCCAAAGTTCCCAATTCCATAGGTTTTCCCAGCGGACATGATGCTTTCATAGACCTTCAGGGAGTCCGCACGACCGTGATACAGTTGCCAGCCCAGTTCTCCTGGAAAAAAACACAGAAAAAAGACCACCAAATTAGGCTAAATCTAGAAAAAATAAACAAGTATGTACTATCCAATTCAAAGTCCGATGGACAACTTTTTTTGATATAACCCCCTTTCTTTCACTTTTGATGTCACCACAATTATGTAATTAATTGTCATGTTTTCTAACTATATCACGTTTACGTCGTATGCTAACACACGATACAACATTGAATTGCACTTTATTTAGCAAGCAGAAGGTACCTACCCGTAGTCGAATCCAGGCAAGCAATAACCGGGATAGCTCGCAGCCTGATTAGACGCGCGGTACGATAGGGAAAGGCTTCATAGGAGAGGTCAGCGCCCGTCAACTCTGACAGGACGTCACGGCTTTTGGGGCCCATGATGGCCACGCAGCCTAGGTAGTCAGTCACATCGGAGATTTGAACCTGAAAGCCGTTGTCATGGGCAATGTGCTGAAGCCAGCTGAAACCAGAAATACAAAAAAGTAGATTTCAAAAATAAAAAAAAGAAAAAAGATTAAAACAAAAGTCAGAAAATGACCTGGGGGAATAAATTGGCAGAAAGCAAAACATTATTGTATGCTTTAAAAATAAACCAAATTCAATCGTACGCTAACTTTACAGTGTTTGAGTACAGGGTCAGAGTTCAGCAGAAATATTGGAAAGTAAGTTCGGGAAATTCAAAGTCTTGCGGCCAGCATAATGCTGCTTGCTTGCTTACTTAAAAATCATGATTAAGTTAAACCAGTAAAAAGAAACTATTTTGACTGATCTTAGTTTTAAAAGGGCAACAAGCTGCAGCACAAAATAAATCATTATTTTGAAACGGAAAAGAAAAAAACCAAACCTAAAATCTCGCTGTTCTGCTTCGGGTCGGGCCATCAGTAGAAATACGGGTCGACCATCGCTGCCAACATGGTGAATAATGCGCATGCGCGAAAACAGCTTTCCTTTGGGAGTCAGCGCATAGCCTATACTCATAGCACCCATCTAGAAACAAATAAAACAATCCCTGAACAAAACTATATTACAAGTCAAACCGCGCCATTGGCTCTCTCCTATTAAGGACTAAGGCTTCGGTCTTAGTGACTGAAGGCAGACGTTTCTCATTATTTCCTTACGATTAATGCCTTGTATCCTTCGTGAATCCGCCTGCTGGCCCGCGTTTACCTCATTTTCTTGATGTATTACAAAACTTATTGTTAAGAACAAAATGATTCGTAAAAATGCAAGATATCCTTGTACCAGTGATAACACATACAGGAAATATAACAGTTATGAACAAGTTTTCTATGTTCGACATTACAAAAAAATCTACAGAATTCTAAACGCACCCCCTGCCCCTTACGGTACCCTCAATTAATTTGGCAACACTGCTGAATTCAGAAAATGCCAAAGCAATGGTTCCACTCAGCAAAAATGACCCCCCCCCCCTCCCCTCCCTAACCTCAGGTATATCATTGGCGAAAGCATAGTCCACAAATTTGTAGGCGTCGGGGCCTTTGATTTCCAGCTTTCCATACATAGAAAGATCGATCATCCCGCAGCGTTCCATCACCATTTCACACTCACGGTTGATCACGTGACGGTAGCGATTTTCCAGGGGGTCCGGACTGGCAATATAGTTGCACTGTTCCCAGCCTAAAAAACAAGCAGGGCGGCGTAGGTACAATAAAACTGACGGTGAAAAAATGACTGACTGGAATGGAATTTATACAGAAATAATGAAAAACGATTGCCTGTAGTCACTAAAGCAAAGCCTTAGTCCGAAACAGGAGAGAGCCAATGGGCGCGGACTAAGGCGCTTTGCCTTAGTGACTGCAGGCAGGCGTTTTTTTATTTCTCTATGATTAATGCTTGTATCCTTTGTGGATCCGCCTGCTAGCCCGCGTTAACCTCATTTTTTGATGGCATGAATTTAGATAGATAAAATTGTGTTGTCTGTTTGTTCACAGTTCACACCAAAACATTGTATCCATCCTCTGAAAGAAAGTACGGGGCACAACGTTTAGGCGCAGTATGTAATACTACGGGTATCGAAACAATGTTTGAAACATTTCGCCCATAATTTCATAAAGAATTGAAGCCTATAGGGTCAAATTTACACAAAGCGATACCAGAAAGCCTACGAAAGAAGGAAGCTATGAAAATATTCACTACACTACAGCTAGTAAGTGTAATAAGCTGCACTGTGCAAACGAACTCCGCCACGTACCGCATCTAAAGTCCATAACACCGCCCTGTTCAATCAGGGCACCGTAGACGCCACTGACTCGACTGGTGGGGCGCCCAGCGGGCCGAGGGATCTCATGCTCCGGGTCCGTGTTGGCATAGGACATGGCGTAGGTCTCCTTAACCTTTTCCTGAATAAAGCTTCTGGAAAAACAAAAAAAGACCCAACAGTACATAATATGGAAGAGGGTTACAGCTAGCAGGCTCTCTGTTAACAGCTCCGTGTACATGTTCCGCACGCTAACGGCTTATTCCCCCACCCACAGACGTATTCCTAGTACCCCCCCTGCAAATGAGTACTCGGTCCACGCTTCTGTACGCTCACTCGCCGTATCTTTACGTGTTAAAGCTGGAATACACAATGACGACAAGGCGCCTGTGTGCGTCTAATTTGCGACCGATTCGAACGTTAGATTGTGCAAGGATAGCGTGCGAATTTGATTGAACTGAACATAATTATATATGTATTGTATATACACTTTGTGAGGAGTGAGTGAGTCATTAGAGAACAGAGCATATACCTGCCTGATGCCTATCTGATCTTATCTTGGAATTTTCAAAATTACTGATTCCCGACTTCCCCGGTCAACTGGGACCTCGGAAATCAACTATCAATGAGAGCTATGCGAGCATCTCACCACTAGAGGTTTTGGTATGCAATCTACCATCTGTCAACGGAACAAACGTTGCCATTAAAAAAAGCTTTTTTGTCAACTCAAAGCCAATGCTAACATGCAATACATTAAACATGTTAATCATTTTCCCAATAAACTTGTTTCTAACAAACACGTAACAAACAATCCAGAAAATAATTATGGAAATTACAGAAATTCAATAGTTTATAGACTAACTTGCTACGTTTAACCCAAGGATAGTAACGATTGCAGTCAACAACTGTTAGTTCAAAGGGCGGCTCATTATCCACAATGTAGTCGGCCAGAAATTTTCCAATTCCACCGGCAATTTCCACATCATCCCTGGGAGAAAAAGGGGATAAATTATTACAAACGCAAACACAAAACAACTATTGGACGAAAAGCATTCAGTCAAAAAATTGCGCATAATATTAAAACCTACACCTATCATTTGTTAATATACGTACGTAGTCTGTCAGGTTAGGTGAGTCCTTTACGAACAATTTAACTGAATTTTCAAAGACTAATAACTTGTCTAACCAGTTTTTATCAACTTTACACCAATTTTAAACCTAAAAACAACCTGTTTTTTCAACTTCATAATATAAAACAACATACGTACAATTTTCACTTTCCCCGCCTACAATAAAATCGAATCCACCTACCACCACCCACTCAGCCAACAACAAATTATTCATAATTAAAAACTCTCAAAATCAATTCCACGTCTAGAAAATGAAGTAAACGCTGGCCAGCAGGCGGATCCACGAAGGATACAAGGCATTAATCATAAAGAAATAATGAAAAACGCCTGCCTGCAGTCACTAACGCCGTAGCCTTAGTCCGAACAGGAGAGAGCCAATGGGCGCTGTGAGCGCTCTTACCCAGAGAGAACTAATCTCTGGAGAGGAGCTCTTTATCTTTTTCTTTATCATTTCTTTATCAAAATCAATTTCAGAAATTATGATCAAACAGGCGCCCCCAAAATCCCCAAAAAATTCCCGCCCCCACTCTCATCCAGCAACTAACCTAAACCAAACCTACCCAGTCCCAACTGCCACCCAATAATTGGACTGTCCAATGATGGGTCCAACGATAGGCAGCCCGTCGGGGGTCAGAATTTTGGCCGTCCAAATCGAATCGACCACATGGGCACTGCGAAGGTCAGGCATCAACCGGCCCAGGCTGGAAACGGCCGAGTCCAGAAGCGTCCTCTGATCCGGGGACAGGTCACCTTCTGTCTCTGAAATACAGGCAGCAATAAAATATACAAAATAGTCCAATGAGTACGTATACGTATACGTACGTATATAGCATGTAAACAATAAAGAGGATGCTAGGAAGAAACTGAATCGAAAATTCTAAAGATTAACACTTTACATCGAGAGCTGAAGTAATTTTAAGTTTTGTTAATTTTCCTAAGACAGCACATTAACAAAACTACTGACCCCCCTCTTGTCTCCAGAGACAGAATTTGAGTCGCTGTCTTCCAAGTCTACAACTGACTATCAGCAAAACAAACAGCAAATTTGGTAGTAGAATCGGATGCATACACGACACTTGTGACATTCGGTCCTTTAACCTCACCAAGTCCTGGGCTAGTTTCTAGTGTTGGAGTGGGGGCCCCATAACCAAAGGGTACCCCTTTTTGGTACCAAATTTTGCTCTGGAAAATTCGTTCAGAAGGCCAAATTTTCAAAAATATCCCCACCTCGCCGCAGATTTTTACTCTTTTTTGCCTTAATTTCACATTAAATCTGAATATTTTTGTAATAAAAATCAACTTACAGTTGTCAGAGAAACGGCGCAATTTTTAGTACATTTTTAGAAACACTTTCACCTCTCCCCCAAAATCCCTTACCCATCCGATTTTGTGGGGGGGGGGGAGTCCAGAAAGCCTTCCCAAGAATCCTAGAATAAGCCCAGAAGTCTGCCTACTTTTTAATTCATGACAAATTCCGTATGCCAACACTGGCTGCGACTCCTCCCTCCCTGACTTTTTTTTAGGCCAAAATTTATGGGGGGGGGGGCTTCACCGGGGGCCCACCGAGAATGGGGGCATATTTTTGGAAAATTTTTTCGAACATTTGTGGGTGTTCCGTGTAAAAAACTGCTAAAAAATGACTAAATCTATGTGGTTTTTAGGCTAAAATAGTGAAAATTTAGTCCAAAATCCGGGCGACGCCGGAAATTTTTTGAACAGTCAGGGTAAAATGATAAAATTTGGCAATTTTCGGAGTTATGGGCTGGGCTTATTCTAGGGATTTTTTTCTTGAGGGGGGGGGCTCCTTGGGGGCCCCCCAAAAGTCTGAGGGGCAAGGAATTTGGGGGGGGGGCGAAAATTTTTCGAAAAATATGCTATAGCGCTATTTTTCTGGCATATACTATAAAAGTTGATTTTTATAGCAAACATAAGCAGATTTAGTGTTGAAAAGGGCAAAAATTGAGTAAAAATCTCCGGCGAAGCCGGAAAATTTTTGAAAATTTGGCCTTCTGAGCGATTTTTTCAGGGTAAAATTTGGTACCAAAAGGGGCGCCCACTTTTTCTGGGGGGGGGCGATTTTGGGGGGGGGAGGGTGTTTATGGGGGGGCCCCCCACAAGAATAAGCCCAGATGGGGGTGGTCGGAATTTACTGGGGTGGCATTTAATGGGGGGGCTGCTCGAATGAGGGGGAGGTCGCCGAGTAGGGGGGCGCCACCCCCAGTAAAAATAAGCCAGCGCACCGGTTACCATGTCACAAAACTTGAAAAATACATACAAGAAAACTAATATCCGGTATACCTAAATTTCCATCCGCAGACCGGCCCACAATCTGAACG
Source organism: Trissonchulus latispiculum (assembly GCA_030248195.1). Classification (NCBI taxonomy): domain Eukaryota; kingdom Metazoa; phylum Nematoda; class Enoplea; order Enoplida; family Ironidae; genus Trissonchulus; species Trissonchulus latispiculum. The sequence continues at coordinate 38,120 of JASAND010023901.1, forward strand.
TCATTGATGGATTTGGGAACCACACCCACAACAAAGCCATCCCTGTCAAAATGCAATAAAAAATGCAAAATTGCAATAATGGGACAACCAATTTTGACATCTGACTTTCCGGGCCCTCCAGGTCAAACCGGAAAGCTAGTAAATAAATGGCATAATTTAAACAGCAATTTCAGAAATTTTCAGTTAAATTTACAAGGTTCATGTCCGAAGAAACTGACTCATTCCTTAGTCGTCAAGTTAGAATTTGCTACAGCACCCTAACTCCCGGCTGCCCAAATTTCGGCTTTCTGAAATTCAAACCGCTACTATGTACATTTGCAACGCACATGATTTAATTATGCCGTAACTTTTAACATACCTACGTACCCTACCAACATAGCCGTGTAATAAACAAACGAGTCCACACTAATATTAACATTTACATACAAATAGACAAAAGTTTATCTCCAAAAAACTAGCTTTTACTTAAAATAATCATTCCAAAAATGTTTTCTACCCAAAACAGTTGCATACATACATACGTATATACAAATACATAGGCTGCTTCAATAATACCCATTATAGTAGGCATGAAATCCATGGTCTAGAAAGTGAACCACAGGGCAGGTGCCTGTGGCTTTCTCCGCCAGGGTTGTGGGCGGCTTCAGAAGGGCCTGAACATGCTGAACATGACTGACGGCCAAGTCTACACCGGTCAGGCTGGCCACCTCTTTGGCTTGGAGACCTAGAGAAAAATTAGAGGCGGAATATGAACTAAAAAACAAAAGAAAAATGTTCAGCAATTAGTTTTCTTTGTTGCAATAAATATTAGAGCATCCAACTAAAGCGAAGAAAATGCCACCAGAACATGCAGCAGCTACATACAGTCTGGCTGTTTCTACAATCCTGCTACACAACACTAGACAGAATATCTCCATGTGTTGACAACTGCCATCAGACATTATCAAAAGTCTCATTGTCATAGGACGTAAATTTGCAAGTCTTTCTCCAATGTATCCTCCAGGATTCTTTACCAAATATAGCATCTAGTGGATCAGCAAATAGTATGTCCGAAAAATTAATTCTGATTTATTTCCCTTGTCCAAAATTCATACTGGTACCGGAACTTTTCTCAAGGACTAAATTTATCCACAAATGCCAACAAATCACACAAGCACCACCCATCCCCCAATTATCAGCCATCTCCAAAAAGAAACCTACCCGCAGCATTGACAAAGTGCAACGATTTCAGGGACCCACTGTCCCACTCCACCGTCCAACCACCGCCCGAGGTGGGACTCAGTTTTCGGATGGGGGCATTCCATTGGACGCTGACGCCGGACTTCTCAGCCTGACGGATCAGGGCCTTGTGGAGACTGGGACGATAGATCCAACCATCCCCCGCTGTGTGAAGGGCTGAGGATATCTGAGGTGAGAACAACAGGAATGTCAAAACATTATTTGTATTGTAAAATAAAAATGACGATATATACGTACGTACTCATGACAACAGATCAATATTTAAAATAAAAGAGACATAAATACAATACAACATCAGCAGGATCCAAAGTTGTTACTATGAGCTGGTTGCATACCCCCCAGACCAGCAAAAAACGGGTAGACCCCCCACTGAGAAGTAAAAACCGGGTAGCTCTCATCTAGACGAGGAAACCCTTTTAGACCAAACACATTGCAAGTTGTCTACCAAAGTATAAAGATTTTTTCAAAACATTTTCAAAAATAGCTACAATTCTTCATTAATTATAAACCAAATTTTAAGCGTCTTCTAAACTGTCACTACAGTTTGGAAACGAATTCAAACTTAAGATTGGTTCGATTGTGCCTGGGTGGCTCAGTCGGTAGAGCGTTGGCCTAGATCCCCAAAGGTTGTGGCTTCGATTCCCACCTCAGGCCCGAATTTTTCGGATCGGAGGTGCTGTAGTGACAATCTTAGTTTCGTTTGTTGTTTCATTTGGCCAAAAACTAAAGAACTTTTGGAGATTTTGAGGTTGACATCTTAACATTTATGGAATTTTTCAAGGGTAGATCTTTTGTCCAGAGTAGGGGTGAAACCATCAGAATCAGGCCCCAGACCCAGAATGGTTGTCAATGACTAACCCCGAACCTCTGCCATGATTAGCTATATATATAAGTTTCAACGAACCGGGCTCAACCCCCCCCCAAAACCCTGGCTAAACAATTAACATCCCGCACACCACGGATATGTGACACAAAATCTTTAATATTATATAACCTACGTATGTATATACCTCACTGCCACTGATAAGTGAGCAAAGGTTTTTGATATCGGGGGGTGAGAGGACACTGTAGACGCGTTCCCGATCCAGCCAGTCACGTGACATGTGGAATTTCACCTCGTCCAGACGGATGTCCTCCTTGACCAGACGCAGCGTCCCGCAGGCGTGGAATTTACAATCCTTTAATATCACAGCAACCAAACGGAAAATTTTAATATAAAACTTTAAGTTATGGAATCGCAATTTTTCAACAATAAAGTTATGGAATCGCATGGACAAAAAGGAGACTGGGCGTTTTTACTGGGGAAGGAGGGGTCGCTTGACTTTTGCTTCCATTCCATTCCTTCCCACTCCACACTAATGAAAAGATGCCCAGATATTGTCGAGCGGTTAAGGCGTTCGACTTCAAATCGGATAGTCCGAGGTTCGAATCCCCGCTACTCTGCCACAAGTCGGCTTTCACAAATCCGCTTGAGCAAGCAAACAAGCACATATCGGTTCGCCGTGGGCTCTAGCCAACACAGCTATCCATCCTTAATTGGTCGGTAAATGTTAATGGTAAACCTTTACCTTACCAGTAATTGCATTATTCAATTGCATTGTGGTCAAAACTTTCAATTATTTTCCAGGTTTGAAGGAACCTTTATTAAAGTTATACTTTTTCTACTGGTTCTTAGTTTTACAGCACTTCGTTTAAAACCAGTTAGAACATTATAACAAACTTGTGTGCTGCTGTTCACACGTTTCACTTTATATATACTGCACACTTACAGGGATACCAGAGTACAGTTTGGCGCTCAGCTTTTTGATCCGTCGAAAGCGAACATTTGAGTCATAGACAGACATCAGGGAGTCGGAGCCCACAATTTTGGCCCCGCCCAGGCTGGTCTCGGCCGTGTCCCCCGGCTCCAGGAGGACCACATTTTTGAAGCCTCGCTCCGCCAACTGCCAGGCCGTACTGGCAGCCGTACAGGAGCCACCGGCTACCACCACTGTGGCCTCGTCCGGCAGGGAGGCAAACCAACGACTAAAATGTCCAAATATATACGAAAAACCAATACGTATATACGTATCTGGCATTTTTTAGGGTTTTGAAAGTGGGGGGGCTTCCCCCCCTAGGGAGGGGAAAGCGGGGGGGGGGGGCTTCCGAAAAGTGGGCGGGGCGAGCCAAAGGTAAAAATATACCAAAATTTTTAGCGAAAAATTAGCATTTTTAAGGTAAAAACGCAAAAAAATCGCTGTTTTTAAGCTTAGAATGAGCTTATAAGTCCATAAGTTAGCTACAAATTGAGAAAATTTTTGAAAATTTGACCTCAAAAACCTAATTTTTGACACTTTTGGGCGACCCCCAAAAAAGTGGATGGGGGCTTGCCGAAAAGTGGGGGGGCTCCGAAAAGTGGAGGGGGGAACCGAAAAGTGGGGGGCCCCCCCCCCCCCCCCCCCCACAAAAAAAATGCCAGCGTATGCAAATTGCAAAATATAAACATTTCAATATATAGAGATTTTTATATATATATATATATATATATATATATATATATATATATATATATATATGTCTAAAGTAAAAAAGTTAACCCGATGATCATTAATTCAGACAAACGCAGCACTGCTATCTTGGCCAATAAATCTAATCTATTTATAGCATATACAACACTGTAGATCATAGGTGTTCGAACCACGCACAGAAAGGTTCACAAAAATTCCCCGATCAGGCGCAAAAAATAGATACATATAACCCGCTATAAAACTATAGATACAATCTTAATAGTCGCGACTGAGAAGCATGCAAACATCAGAATCTGAATCAGAATCAGATCAGGCGCGCTGCCAGGGGGAAGGCGAGGGAGGCATACCCCCTCCCGGAATCGGAGACAAAAGAACAATTTTTAAAGAGTAGCAGCAGGGCGAATAAATATTTAGAAAAATTTTCGCCTGCGGCGCTACTTTTCAACGAAAATATTTCAAAAAGCTCCAGATTTTGATTGTAAATTTCCACCAACTGTTTAGTTGCGGTAGAAATTTCAGAGCATTTTTGGCTTGCCCCCTCCGAATTTTTTTTCTGGCTACGCAAGTGCTTCTGACAACACACTCCTCTCCTTCCCTCCATTTTCAAGAGCCACCCGCCACTTATTTCGTCTACCGCCATACCAACGTGCGCACCAATCCTATCCTTATTTAAGCAAACCACATCTCCACCTACGTAAGTTTACTCCGGAATGCTGTTCCATCGTTCAAACCGTATATCACTCACCTAGTCCTAAGAAATGCAGCTCCAGAAAAGCCAACATTAACGGAAGCTACTCGAAGCAGCATTTCCACACCCACAATTGTATGGCTGATATCAACCTAAAAACATCTTTAACAAAATATTACGCAGGACAAAGATAAAATTACGGAGGAAAGCGGTTGTGGATTTAAAGGAAACTAAGTCCAATGTTTATACAGATTTCCCGAAGATTGAGTTCCAATAAACATAGGTGCGTTCAGGGGTGAGCCCCCGCCCCCTCCCCCCACCAAAACGACAAATTTTGGTGAACATTCCCCCTACAGATTTCCGGATTTTGCCACCCCCCCCAAGTTTTTTGCCAAGTCCCCAAAAATGGCAAAAAATCGAAAACTAGAGGGTTGCGGCAATTTTTGGGGCCCTCCCCTCCCCTCCCATTCTCCAGCTGAACCTCCCGCCCGCACCCAGATTTTTTACCCAGCCACCACACCTAATGCTCTTCAAATTTCAAAATAATACGTAAAAGCAAACTAACCCCACTCCCCCAACCCACTTTAACCGATATCCCGCTAGCCAACCAAAACTACAATAATATAATAAAGCATGTATATTTATTAAACAAGCTTATATGTAAAGTCAAATTCAATTTCAGGACTTATTAATCCAGCGCATTCTGTTTATTGCTATAGGAAAAACTAGTTTTCCAAAAAATAAATATTAGTGTGTACTACGGATCTCATCCCACACTTCAGTCAGACTATACTTTTTACTCTCCCCCCTGCCTGATCTAAGTGGGCGCACTAACAGAAACCTTCCAACTTGAGCACTGTTATAAAGTTAGCGCCAGGTAAAGTTTTTTCTAAGCAAATATTATCTAGATATATTACCATTGCCCTGAATGCGTTTACTTTCTTCATTTGCTGAATTTCTACTATTGATGGGTGTAGTGTTGGAGTATACACTTTAGTTTACCAATGTTGATTGATCATTGACTTAAAATAAGTTTCAGTCAGTATTCAAATCAGTAGCAGAACATAAAACTGTTAAACATTGTTTCTATTCAAATTTTCATGAATTCCAAAGCGAACGGTACTGTCCCAATTTTCTACAGAATAAATTATCCACGTCGTGCTCCCCTCACGTGCATACATAGTTGCAGAAAGTGCAATTATTTCCCAATTTCATTCAAGTTTTCAGAAAATACATTGGGAATGATAATAAATGTCCTGTTCAAATGCCAGCTTCATAACATTCATGTACAGTGAGAAACAAATATTTGAAGTTTTAGAACTATATTTAGAAAGGTATGTCCGGCGACTATAATCATTTTAAAACTTGTTATGTGCTCTACAACTTTGCTTTTAGATTGAAGTCTCTAGGTCTTATTGTTTCTGAGCAGTGAATTTTTGAAAAATTTGTGCTCGAAAATTAGTTATTTTGACATGATCTTGCTGAAAACAGGTTTTGTCGATTTGGAGTTTACACTCAAAGTAAAGAGCTTCGAAATCGGAAGATACACAAATTACATTTACTAGAGCAATATACACTGAATAAGTCCAAAGTTCTGGTCAAATAACTGATTTTGTGAAATAGGGGCCAAAATTTTTTGACCGAAGATTGCTCCATAGCCAATGGGTGGATCTATAAGATATTTTGCACACTATATGTTTGGACAATTTGCCAGGGGAGGTTTTTCATTTTTCGCTTTATCGCCTCCAATCAAGAGCAATGATTTTCAAATTTGGATGAAATGTCGAATTTTCAGGAAATGCTCAATTTCTGCACACTGAAATGATATTTTAACAAAATCATAAACCCGTCCCTGGCAAATTATCTCAGAAAAACATTCAATATGACCATTTTCTGGATCTTTTGCGCTTTTCCCCCTCAGCCCTAACTTTCGATGTTTTGACCAATAACTTTGATATTTGGTGTGGGTGCATACTGGAGGCTGATGAATTCAAAAATTAAAAAATTTAAGTTTTTAAAAAAATTTAAAATTAAAATTTTAGTTTGGTAAGGGGAGACCATCGGGAACCAAAAACTTTTTTGAAAAAACTTTTGCTGGAAACTTGCATAAAGGGGTTTTATGGGGGGGTGTGCACGGATCTGAAGTGCTTTTTTTCGTTTCATCTTTTCGTTGGCTCAGTATAAGCTAAAGTTGTAAGCTTAACATGTAAGGACTCAGCGCCCCAGAAAACCCCTATATGCAAGTTTTCAGCAAACGTTTTTTCAACAAATTTTTGGTTCCCCTTGGTCCCCCCTTACCAAACTAGAATTTTAAATTTTTACAAATTTTTCAAAAATTTAAAATTTTTAATTTCTGAATTTATCGGCCTCCAGCATGCACCCACACCAAATTTCAAAGTTATTGGTCAAAAAAATCAAGAGTTAGGGCTGGGGGGAAGCACAAAAGATCCCATTTTTTTGCGTACAAACTTTTCAGAAAAAATTAGGTCAAAAATTGTGGCTACGTTTGGTAAGTTAGCGATCAATAATTACTAGGTAGACACGTTTCAATGACGCCAAACGACGCAGAAGATTTAGAGCTAGAAATTAATATGTGGCTCATTCATAGCTCTCAATATTGGGTTAGTTATAGCTTTCCGAAGTGAACTGAATTTAAGGGAAGCGCGACCTTAACATTCTTGGTGCAGTTTTGCCGATTATTGAAGAAGAAATAGGTTACAAATACTCATATCCTGAAAACAAAGCAAGCTGGCGCAATATTAGGGTTCCACATACGACAAATTTCTCTTCTAATATTATTGGTGGACTCTGAGCCGAGGAGATAGTCAGACTTCAGGAAAGATTTCGGAAGTTCCAGCCTATACGGTTTGAAAATTGGAAAAATAAAAAAAGACAAATTAAAGGAAAAAACAGGACAACTTTTCAGATTCCAGGATCAGCCCAGTTAAGAGATATTGCAGTTTAAATCCTTAGAATTTAATATTTACACCAGTATCCCTCGCTGAGGGCTAAGAAGTCGTGTACACATAGGATGGCAAAAGACTACGGCATGACAAATACACCAATTTAAACCATTTACCTGTAGTGTAGGTACTTATCACTGCACAAATTAGAATGACAATCCAATCAATGAGAGAGAAACAGCGTTTGAACGATTTGGTCAAGCTCATTCCGACTGTTATTTACTTCAAACTTTAACTGGTTCTAGCTTTCACATACAGTACCGCCCAAAAATAACCGGGTATTTCGCGAGCATTCGAGCAGCCAGTTTGCTCGAAGCTGCTCGCGCTCGTTTGCTCGCGTGCCTGCGAGTCTTTTAAAGATTGCAAAGACTAGCTGGAAAACTAAAAGCTTGCTTTAAGCCTAACCTTAGATGATAGTTTTTGCTTGTTTCCATAATAGACTTTCAAAAAGTTTGTTTACAGTTTTTCACAGTAGTGTTTTTGTCAGCCACTAAAAAAGAAGGCTGAATTTTAAAACCTGGCTGAATTTAAAAGTCTGCAGTTAGAGCTTGCATCAATCTGTTTCGCTGCGCCAAAAATGTACCTCGAAAAAAGAGAGTTAATGAACCTAATAATTTGAAATTTGTAGCATTCCAAAAGTGTGGCTTGCTACTTGTCATTAGCATTACGTTATTGCTATGCTTATTTTAGCATGTTAATTTTAATTAATTATTAATGTTAATGTTTATTAGGTTAGTGTTAGTTTAAACTTTCAGATTCCTCTTCTTCGCTATTGAATGAAATAAAAAATGTGTTTTCAATTCGACCAGATTAAACGTACTGCCTAATATGCTATGACTTTAGTATTTTTACTTTTACTAACTATTTTTATTAAATATATTTAATTATGGTTGCTATGGTGTTAGTTTTTTCATACCTTTTCTTGTATTTCATTGGTAACACAAACTCTCCAAGATTGTTGCAGTTCAAACTTCAAACAGAGCATTTGAAAAAGCCAATGTATCTTGTCAAGCGGTCTATTAGTTTCTTTATTTTTACAGTTGTGACTAAAGTTACTCTCAAGCGTGCTCTCGAGCATACGAGCGAGTTTAAAATCATGTCAACGCATTATGTTGAAATTGTGTGAGAAATTCTAGTTGCCTTCTTTTTAGTGGTTGACAAAAACACTACTGTGAAAAACTGTAAACAATTGAAAGTCTATTATGGAAACAAGCAAAAACTATCATCTAAGGTTAGGCTTAAAGCAAGCTTTTAGTTTTCCAGCTAGTCTTTGCAATCTTTAAAAGACTCGCAGGCACGCGAGCAAACGAGCGCGAGCAGCTTCGAGCAAACTGGCTGCTCGAATGCTCGCGAAATACCCGGTTATTTTTGGGCGGTACTGTACTACTTTGTGGAGACTTGGTGCAAGAAGAGAAAATGTTCAGGACATCGAGAGCTTCAATTTGATATAAAGTATGGATATATTTGAAAAAATTGAAAATTTGACATTTTTTGCCCATTGGTGTCCGCCATGCTATCGTAACATGTAGCCAACGCAAAACACATGCTATTGGCAGGAAATTTTACATACACGTTGGCATTATGCCTGCCAATTAGCACGCCAAATTTTACTGAGATACCATAAGTTTTGGGTGGCTTATAAAGCATCAAACACGAAATTTTCGAAAAATGATGATTTTTGAGGAAAACTGAAATTTCTGCTACCAAAACTGTGAACTACTGACAGGCCCTGATAGGGAATGATTATATGCAAAATAAAGCTCTAGCAATATACTGTGCTAATATCTAAAAGCGAAGTTTCTACACCGAAAGGTTAGTTCAGGACAGGACAAAACGTTCAATGACTTGCACATTTGTAGAGCGGTTTTGAGCAAAAACCGACTTCCACGAAATTTGAAAATATGTAGAAAATCAGTGGCCCTACATGAAACAACCTTTTATAGATATTAGCATTTTACCTAGTACAGAATAGGCTTACAGCAAGTTATAGCCGATTTGCTCTTATGCAGCGCTCAAACGTTTGGTAGCAGAAACATTTTCCTAACTTTTTCATTTTACTATGTTTAACACATGTCGGGGTCACCTTTAGATGGCAATTGTGAATGATAGCAAAAGTTTTGCAACAAACGCAACTGTCATGTTTTGCGGACCCATGAGGACTACAAAATAAGTGAAAATGAGAAAAATTGGAGATGGTCGAAAAATCGGAGGTGGTCGAAAAATCGCGACCCCCCCCCTTACACTGAAACTGAAACTATTATAGGAGGAGACCTGAAACTGAAACTGTTTTGGGAGGAGACCTGAAACCGTCTTCGACCGCCGACTGAAACTGAAACTGAAACTTTAGTTGGTTTGGCTCGTTTCTGGTTATCTGTTCTTTAACCACTTGTTCAGCACAAATGTATACTATAAATATTCCGAAATACTACTTGAACAAAACGTTTTTATTTTACGCATGTAAAGCAAGCGTGGTTGATTGGCATGACTCGTGGCGTTCTATTGTAAACATTGTAAGGCATAACATTTCACCAAATATTTATGCAAAGTGTGGGTGGGTGGCTTAGTTCCAGACAGACCCTTGGCATCAATGTCACTTTAACAGCTGTATTCCCTCTAATCCAACACCTCCCTGAAGTTAGCAGTTCCACTTAATGAGTCAGCTCTAAAACTGATTGAGTCAGCTAATATATGGTGAAAAATCAATGAGTCAGCGATCAGTTCGATTGAGTCGGTTGTTTTTCGTTTTGAATTGACAAAAATATGTTGGAACTGCTAACTTCAGGTTTACAGTGCCAGTTTTGAGTCATGAGCTAAAACGTGTGCAGCCAGTAGCTGCTACAAAAAGTACAATGAGTCACAACTCAAAATCGCTTATCTCCTTTCTGAAAGTGTACAAAATCTAATTGTCCAAAATAATAAATTACTGAAGAAACGATGTCAGGAAAATAATCAGTTAGCTAACCATTGGCTTAGAATCCATCATCTGAATTTAACTGTTTTTGCGTCATTGGACTGGACAGCGCCGAAAGTTATACGCTTGTTTGGAAGCAAACAATAAACAGCATATGTGTAACGGAAATTTGTAGGTGTTGGTGGGAATTTCAAGGCAGGGCCGACCACTAAATTTCAACATTCATCAGGACAGCAAACAGACAAAAATTAGCGATTTTGCTAAAGATAGATATTTAATTAAAAAAATCGCTTTCTCTTTTCTGCAAGGTTGATTTGGGGGGCGTAGGTGTGTTTGCTGGGGGGGGACCCCCACCAAAATGACCCCAGATTTTCAGATTTTGCTACCCCCCCCCGCGATTTTTGGCCAAAAAATGACCAAAAATGACAAAAATCGTCCGAATATGTTTTTTGAAAATTTTGGCGGACCTCCCTTCCCCAGATTCTTTGCGCAGCCACACCTAGGTTTGAGAGGGCTGGCATTTTTTTTAGTGGGCTCCCCCACTTTTCGGTTGCCCCCTCCACTTTTCGGAGCCCTCTACTTGTTTGGTGGTCGCTCGAAAGTGTGGAAAAATTAAGTTTTTGAGGTCAAATTTTCAAAAATTTTCTGAATTTTTAGCTAATTCATGGACTTATAAGTTAATTTTAAGCTTAAAACAGCGATTTTGTAGTGTTTTTGCCTAAAAAATGCTAATTTTTCGTTAAAAAATTTGGTATTTTATACCTTGGATTCGCCCCCCCCCCCCACTTTTCGGAAGCCCCACCCCCCACTTCCCCCTCCCTAGGGGGGACACCTAGGGGGGTCGCGAAAATTTGTCAATTTGGTGGGGGGTCCCCCCCACCCCACCCCCCTAACACATCTATGTCCCTAGGGGGGGACACTAAAAAATGCCAATACGGAGGGAGAAAATTTCCCGACCCCACACAGGCCATCTATGTTGGAATAGAAATCTCCGTTACACCTATGCTAATACTACTTAGTTTATATATAACCTGTCGTCTGTCGAAAACGGCGCCATAAAATCATCGTGTTTGTTAGCGGAAACTACATCGTTTTACATAGATTCGAAGCATCGTTCATGCTGTTTTCGTTGACACAAGCATTGTAACGTATTAATAGCGCGCTTGTGTCAACGATAGCCTGACGGTCTTCATATTTCACAACGGCATTGATACGGATTCATAATCATCATAATAAAATGGCATAAAATTACGTATATATTTTCGGTGTATATATTTATACAAATACCGATCTGCGTCCACACTGATCGGTTCAGTCAGTGGCTCTTCCAAATGGGTATGTATATATTTTTATTTGTAATTTTATTTGCAATACATTGTCTGCACTTTCTCTCTCGGGATGAGGATATGTGCGCAGGGAGGGGACAAGGAAGTCTCAAAGGTGCTCAAATATTCATATACATTTCGCACAAAAAGACAATTTTTGACCAACAAATGCCGGCATAACCGGGAAAGTTTTTAAATTCTCGATCAAAAGTTTTTAAAATTCGGCATTTTCTGGGGGCCGCGGTGGTGGGGGGAAACGGAAAGCAAAAAAGGAGGTGGTGTGGAAACAGGGAGGGCCAGAACTGGGGGAAGCCCCCCCTCGCAGTAGTGTAGTAGGATGCGGGGGGGGGAAGCAATGAATAGAGAATGGGGAAGGACGGTGGACAGTGAAAAAACAAAGGAGAGTAGAGATTTTATATATATTCTTATATGTTTTGCGTGTGTGGTTCGTTTTTTTTGTGGGGTTTGTGGGGGGGGGGGTGGGGGTCGCTTCGCGGGGGGGGGGGGGAGGAAAAGGGGGTGGGGCCCCCCTACATTATAAGATTAGTGTGGGTGTGTGTGTGTGTGGAAAGAGAAGAGGGGGGGGGGGGGGCGGGGGGGGGGGGGGGGGGGGGGGGGGGGGGGGGGGGGGGGGGGGGGGGGGGGGGGGGGGGGGGGGGGGGGGGGGGGGGGGGGGTGTGTGTGTGTGTGTGTGTGTGTGTGTGTGTGTGTTTGTTTGTTTGTGGGCGAGTGTCATTCCCGCACCACTTTCCGTTAATACGTTGCGCCAAAAATATCTTACGAAATTGATGTTTGATCTCCGGTTTATCGCATGTAAGGGGGTTTTGTAGCCTGAATTTTGGCTTAACTTTTTTATTAAGCTAAGAATCGAAAATCTGATGATAACTACCATGAGGCCTTGCGAAGAGCTTCAAACTGAGCCATAAAACATCTCTCTAGCACACTTACGGTTGGTGAGAATTTTCGATCACACCGATGGAGAAAACCCATGGGCGGTAAAACCTCACCCGAAATTTTTGCTGGAAGCATGCCAGAACAGTTTTGACTATGCCATTCGGAAGAACGGGTCATTTTTAGTACATCTGCCTGCATCAAACATATCAATATTTTTGCAAAAATTCATGTCAAATTGGGTTTGGAAAGACACGTACGTATATATGCAAACATAGGAAAATTTTGCAAATTTTCGAAATTTGCTTAATTTATGTATGTTAAGCATTTATCACACAGAAAACAGGTTTTATTGCATTTAAAACCAAATCCGACCTATTTCATTGAAAAATTGGCGATCTTTAAAGAAATTGAAAAATTTGGCTTGAAATGGCATCATGTCAGATTTTGGCCACCTGGACCACACATAGAAGATTGAACCTAGGTAAAATCAAGAGTACATAATATATAAGAGGATGACAGCTGGCATGCAGTATGTATTATCATTGTCACATCCTCTGCAGGCTAACGGCTTACCCCCCATCAATTGGACCCCAGTGACCCTCCCGCAAATTGGTACCCAGTCGAAACTGGGGTCCGCTCACTCGGTCTATGTTTGTGTGATAAAGCTGGAAAACACTAGCACTACGTGCGCGAGTTTTGTGTCTGCTTCGAACTTTAGAACATAAACATAGCGTGCGAATTCCTTCGAAGTGAAGGGTCCAATTTGCGGGGGGGTCAACCGTTAGCGTGCAGAGGATGTGTCACGCTTATAATACAGCTGGCATACTCCTATGCATTATGTACTATTGGTAAAATTCATACCAATTTGCTGAGGAGGTTCTATTGAGCTAAGAAGTGCATAAATTTTCCTTTGCTGCTAATGATTAGTAAAAATTTCATTTTGAAATTTGGGTTTTTTCCTGCACATGGGTTTTTCCCGCCAAGCCTAGGTCACCCTAAGGTTGCACCACAGGCAATCGAGCCAAATTGCATACACCATCGTGAAGTTCGAAACATATCCTCTGTGAAACTGTTATCCTTTTTGGGCTAGGTCTTTCCAGCAGTTCAGGGTGACCCACCAAAGTTGACCCGGTCGGACCCGGATCAAAAATTCCTAAATTTGCAAAGTCCCAAAACATTTGCTCAGACGCAGCGGAAGCTACAATAATAAGCCAACGAGGGTAGTTTTGGACGCTCTTTAAGGTGGTGATTCCTCTTGGGCACATATTGTTGGTTGACCGTCCAAATCAAGATGAAATTTTAATGAAACTTTCCAAAATAAGTTATTTTAGCATTCTAACACAATCCGCGCAATCCCGCATCAAAACTTCGACTTCTCCGATCAGGGCGGTTTTTGCCAGTTTTTGACAATCACGCAGTAGCTGCATAGCTATAATTATATTCACTCGAAAGATCTTGCTGAGCTCTACATTTTTGCTTTTTGTAGAATCTTTCTAGCTTTTCGCTATCGCGAGATATAACCGATTTTCTTATTTTGTCGTTGAAAACTTGTTGTTTTTGCAGAAATCAAATAATCCGCCATTTCTTGAGCTACACAAGCCGTAAAATCAAACTACGGTTATCAATTGTAAGCTCTCGTCGAGGCCGATTATCCGTGACATTATAATCTTCTAAGTGCTATCCCGTACGCTGCTATCATAAAAAAATGTAGTTTTTGCAAAAACATGAACAATTTTTTCCAGCGATTGTGGAGCATTTACTGTGCAAGCTGGAGGGTTGCCACTTACTGGGTGTGTTTTACACAAAAATACCCAGGGACCCTTTTTAGTGGCCCCGATTGCTCTTTTCTAGCTAAAGTGGTCACTTGACAAATTTGGGAAAAGTAGGCAAAATCCAGGATGCGCTTACATTTCAGCTAATTTCTTTATAACGAAGAGCGGTTTCATAATAATTAAAAAAGGGTCCCCAGCTATTTGATAGTGGAATCGAATGATGTGGCCGAAGATTCACCAAAAAATTTACTTTAGTCTGCAAAAAATCTGGAAAATTCAATTACATCGAAAATGCAGTAAAATAATTTCCGAAAATTAAAGTTAGGGTCACTGTATTCATTAGAAAGAGAGAATATTTAGCTGCATTTTGATATAAAAATGGCTTCTTAAGGGGGGGTCGCCGGGTACCAAATTTTATAGTCACCGATTTCGCTCATTTTTGGGTGTAATATACCCCCATAAGTGTCCAAAAACAAGACACATTTTTAGAGTCCAGGGTCAATCCAGTTTAGAAATATTCGCTAGCGTAGCCAGAAAAAAATTTCGGAGGGGGCAAGCCAAAAATGCTCTGAAATTTCTACCGCAACTAAACAGTTGGTGGAAATATTCAAGCAAAATCTGGAGCTTTTTGAGATATTTTCGATGAAAAGTAGCGCCGCAGGCGAAAATTTTTCGAAATATTTAGTCGCGCTGCTGCTACTCATTAAAAATTTTCTTTTGTCTCCGATTTCGGGGGGGGCATGCCCCCCTTGCCCCCCCTGGCTACGCGCCTGGAGATATTGCAGTTCAAATCCCTACAATTTAGTATATATTTACGCCACTATGCCTCGGTGAGGGTTTCGAAGACGTGTACACATAGGATGACAAAAGGCTACGGTATGGTCAATACATCAAATTGAAGCCTCTATTTTGGGCTATTTATTGCTGTGCAAATGGCAATGATACGCTAAGCAACAAGCGAGAAACGGCGTTTGAACCATTTGAGCAAGCTCCTTCCGACTGTTATTTACTTCAAACTTTAATGCGCTTTAACTTTCTCATACTGCTTTGTAGAGACTTACTTGGTCCAGGAAGATAAAATGTTCAGGACATCGAGAGCTTCAATTTGATATAAAATTTGGCTATATTTGGAGAATTTTAAAATTTGCCATTTTTTGACTGTAGGCCTCCGTCATCGCACTAAGGCATGCGTCCACAGTTAAACACCAGCAATTGCAGTGAAACACACGAACACATCTTCCTTTCATATGTGCAAACTGGCACACCGAATTTGATTGGAAAAGCTCGGCTTTCACCCGACTTATGGACCATTATATCCAAAAAATTGAGAAAATGACGTATTTTGAGGCAAAACGCCAACGCGGTAACCAAAACTGTGAACCACTCACAAATAGCAGCATGGATTTTGCGTATGCAAATTGAACCTCTATTTGCGTGCTGTGTTAATATCTATTCGCGAAATCTGTACAGTAAACGGTTAGTTCAGGCCACGACGAAACACTTCTTTCGTGACGTTTTTGTAAGTCAAATTTGTGCAAAAACCGGCTTCACCCAACTTTGAAATTTCTAGAAATTCACTGAGCTAACATAAAAACACCTCATATAGATATTAACACGCTACCTAGTCCAGATTAACATTTTGCCAAGCTATAGCTCGTTTGCTCTTGCACAGCGCTCAAACTTTTGGTTACCGCGAAACTTTTTCGTTTTCCTATGTTTAACACATGTCGGGGTCACCTTTGGAGAGGACTATTGTGAATGATAGGAAAAGTTTTGCAACAAACGCAACTGTCTTGTTTTGGGGACCTATTGGGACTACACATTGTGAAAATGAGAAAAATCAGAGAAGGTCGAAAATTTGCGACCCCCCCCCTTAACTCCAATGAATGAATGAGTAGGCTGTTGTAAAATCCGATCTAGCTCATATGGGTGACTCACACTGGCGATGGGTTTTTTCCGGCACCTCCGCGGCACCTCCGACCGGGTTTTCCCGCCCCAGTATACATAGTTACATTGTACACATATCGGGATTATTCAAATTCTATATGATTTTTCGGCACGGCGCTTAATGTTTGGGTACTGTCCAGCCAAAGTTGGTGAATTTAAACTTATAATTTTTTCGCTCATTTTGCTCCATATGTGGCTCAAATTTTGCATACAAAAGTTTTTGGGGACGTAGAATTGATTCCCGCTATCAGTTTTGCTGCCCGATTCACCCAAGTTGCTGGGCTGGTTCCACCTGACCGTCTGGAGGATCTGGTCGGCACTCGCTTCCGGGAGGTGTCCATAGTAGACATTGCTTAGCCTCTCAAAACTTAGGGGGTCTATGGGGGTTTTCTGTGCCCTGGTCGCATTCCCGCTGTCCGTTTTGCCCTAGCTACCCATTTTGAAAGGTTGTAGCTAGTTGAAAAGTTGCTCTATTGCGGAGGGACATGTTTCTTGGTTTGAGCTAAAACGCTCCAGGTGCGAGAAAACTCAATTGAAATTGCAAACTTTTGTTCCACTGCACATTTGGCGGGTTTTCTGAAGCACTAAGACCTGTTGAGCCAAATTCAAAAAATGTCCCTCAGCCCACAAGTCCTTCATATCTTGGCTCAAAGAGAAATTTTGTCCGATTCTACAGTTTTGAGAAATTTATGTTCACAGATTGATGGTCCATATTTAGCCGTTACGTTAGAAAATTGTTGCTATTTTTGTAAACTTACGTGAATGCACTGATTATAAGCTGTAAAACGATGAATAGAGCTTTTTCCAACTTTAAAAATTGTGAAAGTTATATATAGTGTTTCAAAACATCACGTATAGGGATAATCACACCTTAAGTGGGGGGCGGGAGGAGATTGAAATGGGAGTGCCCAAATTTCTTGGATCACCTTTAGTTTTTTGCGCATGTACATGTACGTATATAAATAGCCAAGAGTTTGTATTGGATGTGGAAAAAGTGGGGAATCGTACAGAAGCCTGGCGAGCAAGTGAAAGCGAGCTAGGAACAATGACCACGTATGTTTGACCACGCACATGGTGTGTATATATACTCGTTGCACTTTGCAAATTTTGGAATTTTTGGTCCGGGTCCGACCGGGTATACTTTGGTGGGTCACCCTGAACTGCTGAAAAGACCTAGCCCAAAAGGAGTTACAGTTTCACAGAGGATATGGTTCGAACTTAAAGTGACCTAGACTTGGCGGGAAAACCCATGTGCAGGAAAAAACCCAAATTTCAAAATGAAATTTTTTCTAATCATTAGCAAAGGGGAAATTCATGCATTTCTCAGCTCAATAGAACCTCCACAGCAATTTGGTATGGGTTTTACCAAGAGTACGTACATACAGCTGTCATACTCTATGTATTATAGCGTAACACATTCTCTGCACGCTAACGGTTGACCCCCCCGCAAGTTGGACCCTTCACTTCAAAGGAATTCGCACGCTATGTGGGAGTTTTCCCGCCCATGGGTTTTCTCCATCGGTTTGATCGAAAATTTCTCACCAACCGTAAGTGTGCTAGAGAGATGTTTTATGGCTCAGTTTGAAGCTCTTCGCAAGGCCTCATGGTAGTTATCATCAGATTTTCGATTCTTAGCTTAATAAAAAAGTTAAGCCTAAATTCAGGCTACAAAACCTCCTTACAAGCGATAAACCGGAGATCAAACATCAATTTCGTAAGATATTTTTGGCGCAACGTATTAACGGAAAGTGGTGCGGGAATGACACTCGCCCACAAACACACACACACACACACACACACACACACACACCTGGCTTATCCCTAGTGGGGGGGGGAGCCGCCCTTCATTCTGCGACCTCCCCCCCATTCGAGGAGCCCCCCATGAAAAGCCCCCCCCATAAACAACACAAAAAACAGACACTAAACTGGACACATAGAATATTTGCGCATATATCTAATCTGGGCAGCCTTGTTTTACTGTACACTGTCATTCCACCATTTTCACTCATTATGGGTCGCTACCGCGACGCCTATGATACTTCAGTGAGGGGGAGCTTCCCAAGCTTTTCGGCTAGCCCGATTTGGCACCACATCCATTTTTTTAGCTTTCCGTTTCCCCCGAACACTGAGGCTCCCAGAAAATGCCGAATTTTAAAGACTTTTGATAGAGAATTTAAAAACTTTCCCGGTTATGCCGGCATTCGTTGGTCAAAAATTGTCTTTTTGTGCGAAATGTATATAAATATTTGAGCACCTTTGAGACTTCCTTGTCCCCTCCCTGCGCACATATCCTCATCCCGAGAGAGAAAGTGCAGACAATGTATTGCAAATAAAATTACAAATAAAAATATATACATACCCATTTGGAAGAGCCACTGACTGAACCGATCAGTGTGGACGCAGATCGGTATTTATATAAATATATACACCGAAAATATATACGTAATCTTATGCCATTTTATTATGATGATTATGAATCCGTATCAATGCCGTTGTGAAATATGAAGACCGTCAGGCTATCGTTGACACAAGCACGCTATTAATACGTTACAATGCTTGTGTCAACGAAAACAGCATTAACGATGCTTCGAATCTATGTAAAACGATGTAGTTTCCGCTAACAAACACGATGATTTTACAGCGCCGTTTTCGACAGACGACAGGTTATATATAAACTAAGTAGTATTAGCACATAGGTGTAACGGAGATTTCTATTCCAGCATAGATGCCCTGTGTGGGGTCGGGAAATTTTCTCCCTCCGTATTGGCATTTTTTAGTGTCCCTCCCTAGGTACATAGATATGTTAGGGGGGGACCCCCCCTCCAAATTGACAAATTTTCGCGGCCCCCCCCCCAGATTTTTCTGACTTTAGCTAGGCCCCCCCGATTTTTGGCCACAGTGGCCAAAAATGGCAAAAAAATCGAAAATTTAGGGGTTTTTTGGGAAATTTGGCGGACCCCCCACCCTCCGTCGGAACCCCCCCCCCAGATTTTTTGCCCAGCCACACCTATGCCTAGGGAGGGGGAAGTGGGGGGGGGGCGAACCCAAGGTATATATAAAATACCAAATTTTTTAACGAAAAATTAGCATTTTTTAGGTAAAAACACTACAAAATCGTTGTTTTAAGCTTAAAATTAACTTATAAGTCCATGAATTAGCTAAAAATTCAGAAAATTTTTGAAAATGTGACTTCAAAAACTGAATTTTTCCACACGTTCGGGCGACCACCAAAAAAGTTGGGGGGCTCCGAAAAGTGGATGGGGCAACCGAAAAGTGATGGGCCCACTAAAAAAATGCCAGCCCTCTCAAACCTAGGTGTGGCTGCGCAAAAAATCTGGGGAGAGGGGGTCCGCCAAAATTGTCAAAAAACATATTCGATTTTTGTCATTTTTGGTCATTTTTTGGCCAAATATCGCGGGGGGGATAGCAAAATCTGAAAATCTGGGGTAATTTTGGTGGGGGTCCCCTCCCCTGCAGAGAAAAGAGAAAGCGATTTTAATTATAAATATCCATAGTTTCCCATAGTTGGGGGGGAGGGGTAGCCAAAAGTTGGGGGAGGGTAAGTCAAAAAATCTGGGGGAGGGGGTAAATTTGGTAAAAAATATTGGGGTAGGATCCCCCCTCAACCCCCCCCCCCAAGGAAACTATGTAAATATCTATCTTTAGCAAAATCGCTAATTTTTGTCTGTTTGCTGTCCTGATGAATGTTGAAATTTAGTGGTCGGCCCTGCCTTGAAATTCCCACCAACACCTACAAATTTCCGTTACACATATGCAGTTTATTGTTTGCTTCCAAACAAGCGTATAACTTTCGGCGCGGTCCGTCCAGTCCAATGACGCAAAAACAGTTAAATTCAGATGATGGATTCTAAGCCAGTGGTTAGCTAACTGATTATTTTCCTGACATCGTTTCTTCAGTAATTTATTATTTTGGACAATTAGATTTTGTACACTTTCAGAAAGGAGATAAGCGATTTTGAGTTGTGACTCATTGTACTTTTTGTAGCAGCTACTGGCTGCACACGTTTTAGCTCATGACTCAAAACTGGCACTGTAAACCTGAAGTTAGCAGTTCCAACATATTTTTGTCAATTCAAAACGAAAAACAACCGACTCAATCGAACTAATCGCTGACTCATTGATTTTTCATCATATATTAGCTGACTCAATCAGTTTTAGAGCTGACTCATTAAGTGGAACTGCTAACTTCAGGGAGGTTGTCTGTAGTCGGTTTAAATTTAATAGTGTTGTGTTTAAAAGACACATCTTGTTGTCTTTGAAACGAAATATTAGTCATATAAATAGTTATAATATATTTATATGGTTAAAGTGTTAGTCTTTGCTGGAAAACGTGACCACAAATTTTGTAAACGAGTTGGCATTGTTACAGTGTTGACTTCACTTCAGTTTTGGAGTGCACGCACCACAGCGAAATTTACTTGAATTACACTATGTATAGTTTGTTTATATTAAAAGCAATGTTTATTGATGCAACTAGGTACATGAATTCTCCGAATAGATAATTAATTAAATATTAAAGCTGTGTAAAGCTAGCGTTGCTGATTTGTGGTTAGCATTATTTGTTTAAATTCTTGTGGTTAGCATTATTTGTTTAAATTCTTGTGGTTATGCATGCAGAATACGTTGTATATATACTTCGTACCACGGCATGCTCATTTTTGTGTCGAAAACGCAGTGATGCTACGTATATAGCACAACGTTCCCATCTTTGTATAGTCAAGCGGGGAAAACCGACTCTAAAATTCTGGGAAACTCACTCTACTCCCAGTGTGAACTACCTGTAATGAGGCATGTGCTATAATATATAGCATTTTAATAGCATATCTTGAAGAGCGTTCAAAGCTGGCCGAGAACGTTTATTATCGTAACCTCCGCTGCTTACTAGCAAATTTTTTGGGACTTGGAAAGTTTTGAACATGGTCCGTCCAAGAACCGAAATTTTGCAAACCTTGCCGGGCCCTCCTGATCCACTGTATCTCGATTACCCCCCCCCACCACTCAAAATCTTTTATAACTTGACATGAGCCAAGGTTTGGTTTGGGTATGTTTCCGACTTTTTCGATTTCTAAGGAGGACCAAGGGAAACCGAAATGTTTTTGTCTTCGATTTTGTTAATAACAGGTATATATACATATATATAGGGGTTTTCGGGGTCGTAGAACACGAATCTGAAGTCGTTTTCCGATTCAGCTTCTCGTTACCTCAGTATAAGCAAATCTTTAGCTTATACTGAGCTAACGGAAAGCTGAATCGAAAAACGGACTTCAGATTCGTGTTCTGCGACCCTGAAAACCCCTATATACCCCTTTTCATCGAAATCGAAATCTAAAAATCGAAGACAAAAAATTTTTCGGTTTCCCTTGGTCCTCCTTAGAAATCGAATAAAATCGATTTTCGCGAAATCGAAAACTCAGCGTAGTAGAAAACATACCCAAACCAAATTTTAGCTCATTTGGTAAAGTTTTAATTATTTTGAGTAGTGGGGGGGGTAATCGAGATAACGCCCAAAAGATCTATGCCAAATCGCATTATACGTATGTACATGTAGCCTAACTATTGTGCTCCATGATAATATTTCATACTGCTCTGACGTCTGCGATGCGAGTGACCTTGAGTTAATTTGGAAAGGTTCGAAAAAGCCAATCGGCGGGAAAAACCCACCTTTCAAAATTGAATATTTTTCTAACCGTTAGCAGGATACCTTAAATGAACACATACGAGTGCTGAATGGAGCATGTATATAAATTAATTGGGGTAGGCTTCTTTTTTCTTTTTCGTTCCTGGCTTCTTTCCATTATGTATAGTAAAGGTTCGAAAAAATACGATTTGGCAACTTTTTGGATAACTTTTTATAGGATTGCCGTAGAGGTCCCGGATATGGTCCAGCACGTGTGGGGTGCTATATAACAAGCATCTTAAGTTAGTCTTGTATTTTTAGGCATCTATATAATTATTACACGTTGTTTGAACTATGACAACAAAGCAGAATATTATACGAACAGCAGAATACGTAGTACAATAAGCAATGTGTACAATATAAAGATATAAAAAGGTCGTACAAAAACACTGGAATGATCAGCAGAACAGGCCAAAAAGTCTGAGAAATGCTGGTTAAGCTTCTGATAGCGAATTGTATTTTGATTAGTTCATACGATTACAGTCAAATTTTTGAATCCAAAGACGAATCATGACAGAGGAGTGAGTTAGATTTTACAGTAAATTACAGACTGGCTCCCCATGACTCTTCCAGGGCGGTTCACCAACAGTGGAGGGTCCAAGAAGCGTCCCGGGGAGAAATGTCGCGTGGAAAGTTTGTTTTATTTGATTCAGTGTTTGAAGTGCCGAGCTGGCTGAGGTTCCTTGTAGGCCCTTCCGTTGTTCTCCCGACAGATCACGTCACTGGCACCCTCAGTCCACCTTTGACCTAACAAATATTCCCGACCGTCAGCGCCAACACAACCCTGAAGAACCTTGGCGGCCTTTTCATCGGTAACGTCACAACGGAACACATTGACACCCGATCGCCAGGTTTGGCCCTGAACAAATCGAGCACCATTGTCAGTGCAGCCAACCTGCGCCTTGTGACAGTAACCTCCCAGGGTGGTACAGTTGTAGTAGTAGTCACCGTCTTCAAAGGTTTGGCCAATGTAGTATTCCCGACCCAAATGAGTGCAACCAACGGCACAGATGGCAATGGCTCCGTCCGATTTCTCCTGACATTCCCAGACAATTTCCTGAGAAATGGCTCGTTCGTTGACCCGAATTCGTCGGTTGTCTTTGATGCAGCCGGTCACCCGTCGATAGATGTACTCCCCTTCCTGGCTGCAGGTTAGAAACCATTTGTCCAGTTGGTCCCAAGTACCACCTGGCAAGATTCGTTGCCCATCAACCACACAGGCGGACTGTTTGAGTCGGAGATAGCCACCCTCATCAATGTAGCACTTCATCTCGTAACCGTTCTCCACATAGACTTCGTTGACCTTAATCTGTTGATCGATCGGATCAAGACATCCCTCAGGCTGTAGCAGTCCTTTCTCGTTACAGGTATACCAGTATCGACCCCGAACGGGCTGCTCGCCTACCCTGTAGCCTCCTGGGCACTGCACTACCGCACCCTGCACTATGACAACTAGCATTGCTGCAAAAAGAGCAGAAATGGGACAAATCATGGCGATTTTTTTGGATCACCGGGGTTAATTGAGAAAGCTGTGGGGAAACGGATTGAGTTAAAGATTGCAGGTAATATAAAAAACAGGACAACGGTAGTTTGCAGTGCACACTACTTTGCGATACTAAGGCCTGAAGGATATCGCAAAGCTGCAAAATGCAGGATCGCAGTTAGTTACACACCGTCGATTTTAAGTTAATGTTACATGTCTTGAGAAAACTTGATCTTATATAGAGAGAGGACGCCTGTCAGGCGTGCCCGCCCCGCCTTTCTGTAGCAATACTTGTGTACCTAGACAAAAACACTTTTTGCAGGAACACAGTATTTTAAACTAATGTAGCTGTCAAATTGTGCACAAATTACTACAACTTTTGTTGTATCGTTTTTTCTTCTCCTTGAGGTGCTGCACCTGAGACCAATCTTTGTGAACTTAATTTTAATGTTTTTTGGCACACAGTTGAGCAACCGTAGGAGTGCGTAATCTCAAGGTGTGGCTTAGTCTGAATTTAAACTTTGTTAAAGATGTCCTTGGGTGTTTAAACCCTCTTTTGATCTTTTCTTTTAATTCTCGCCATGTTTTTCCATGTTTCTCCACAATCTTTTCCAGGCCCCCTTTCCTTCTTGTTGTAAAGTGCTTAGGTACAATAATTTATATATACATGTACAATTATGTTACGTGTATTAATTAATTATTAAGCAGATTCGTTAACGCACATGTATTACATACATTGTATTGTTTTAAACAGCAGTAAATATTATATAATTGATTGCCTGGGGTGGCAGCGACAGTACCCCACGATAGTTTTTGTAAAAAACAGTTAAACAGTTTTTATGCATTTTTGTGCAATCAACTGCTTTATATTTATTGTTGCTCCAGCAAATGGCTGTTTCTGCCAAATGGGTGTGCACGTCCGGATTATGTAGCAGATGAATGGATGAATAGACTACGTAATATATACTTAACTTAAGGCTAAGTTTTTCTGATTTTTTACTTCTGACTCCCCTGCATTTTTATAGCCCCTCGTCGATGGTGACAGTAGCATACGTATATATATATATATATATATATATATATATATATATATATATATATATATGTACGTACCGTATAAACGTATAAATGTATACGTATCTTGTTTAACGTAGGTTAAAACATGTAGAACGGACGTACGTACTTCATACGTACTAATATTTATTGGGGTCCTTGTAGCTTCTTAAATGTAGAGACCCCTTCATCTGTCTTATGTTATTTTATCATTGAAACTGATGTTTTTGATTCTGCAAAATGATGCATTTTATACCTGAGTGATTTTGGTTCCATATGGCTGATTTTTCGTCCCGGATTTTGTACACATTTTGGCACCCGTTTGGCGCCTTTAAAGTTATCACGTGGATTGGAGGATGTAATTTATTGTGAGAGAAATAAAAGTTCTCAGTAATATCTTAGAGTATTTTGAATGAAACAGTCTTGGCTTTAATGCCAAGTTTTAAAAAGACAAATAAAACTGGG
>JASAND010023902.1:0-18990 GCA_030248195.1 Trissonchulus latispiculum
GGCAGGTCAAAATAGTTTCTGCTTGCGCATGGTGTTCGGAAATATATTATGTTGGTTCTTTTTTGCGCATACATATGTAAAAGAATGGAAAACAAGAACCAAAAATGCTCCTTCGTCGCATGTAAAATACATATGAGTACTCTCAGGCAGGTTGTACAAACACGGAAACTAGCCTGTAAAATGCATATGAGTGACGTTGATTTTGTAAATTAAGGAAAACAAGTTGCAACGGCTTAACATATGAGCCTGTCCTACAACGAGGCTCATATTGGCGTCACAGTGCAGCCTTCTTAAAGATCATCAGGTGACCTGGGTTTTTTTTTGCGCCACAAACTGCGAAATTACGCAATTTTTTTCTGAAATACGCAAAAAATTTTGGGCCGTTGCGCCACAGTACGCAAAAATTTTTGAGCCAAAATATGCTTAAAAAATGCGATTTGGAGTCAAAAATTTAAAAATTCTCCTAATTTTTGCTGGGGGCTGCCGCCCCCAGACCCCCGCCTTTTGTGTACATTTGCTTATTTGAGTTTACTCCAAAACTTTATGGCTATTCTTTGTTGATTGATGTTGACGCTAAAGCGTTGTATTGTATCAGCTATGTTTTGTTTTCCACTAATTCAAAAGTGCCTTTGCAAAATTGTTTGGGGCATCAAAGCATTTTATACAACACGACATCAAGTGCAGGAACCGTACGTTGATTAAAAATGAAAATTGTAGGTGTAAACTGTTCAGCTCTACGAAACTTACCCCTCGCACGTGGCCGCACAATTTTCTTGGAACACACGAAAATGGACGGTTTCTGAATCAACTATTTATATATTAATTTCTTGAAAAGTTTTGAACTACAAAAGACATTCTTGAAAAATTTTTGCGCCTTCGGCGCATCTACGTAATTGTTCTTATTTCTTTCCCAGCTTTAACATTATCGTTCTTTCTTTCGCGTATCCGTCTCTGATCTTTCTTTAATGTCGTAAAACGACGTAATGTTAAATAATCAAAATACGCTGTATTCATTGTCGAAAACAAGGTAGTGAAATCGCGAAAAATGTTTTTCAGAAGACAAATTTCTTGCGAAAACACACTCACAGTTCCGAAGTCTAAATTTTCAACAAATTCCTGCTGATAAACGTTTCATATATATATATATATATATATATATTCTATTCACGCACTTTCGCGCTAAGAATTGCGTAAAATTTTCTAGGGCTCCTGTTGGCGTGGCAAAACGATAAATTAAGCATTTAAAATGCTTTAAAACGTTAAGTAAAGTATAAAATAACGCAAAAATCAGTTTTTTGAGCGAAAACAGGCGTGGCGCAATTTTTTTCCAAATTACGCAAAAAATTTTGGGGCACTGCGCCACGGACCGCAAAAAGTTCGGACGAAAAAAAAAACACTCAGGTCATCATATTAAAGAAAAAACGAATGAATAGACATAACATGTTAACATTGTGGCTTGAAAGAAATGGACAGAACGAAGTGAACTGCGACACCTCAAGTTTAACTGTACATATGCAAGCTGGTGTTTCCCGAAACACCATGGCACCTACTGTTTCCGGAAGCACTATAGTACACCTACTGTATTCGCGGAACACTATGACACACTAGTTACTCTCACATACGTAATGCTTTCCCCACATGACTCTGAGTCAGAGCGCAGAGTGGCATGCCGTATAATGCGTATGCACAGTATAATGTCTTAGCGACAAGATGTGTGAAGGACAATTTTGTAATGAAAAGCTTTACGTGCTATTTATATGGAGGTCAAATTTCGACAAATTATATTATGACATATATACGCCAATATGAGCCTCGTTGTAGGACAGGCTCATATGTTAAGCCGTTGCAACTTGTTTTCCTTAATTTACAACCTCAACGTCACTCATATGCATTTTACAGGTTAGTTTCCGTGTTTGTACAACCTGCCTGAGAGTACTCCTGTATATTTTACATGCGACGAAGGAGCATTTTTGGTTCTTGTATAACTCAATTTGCGCGCGGCCGTAAAATTTTTGTTTTGCCCAATTTTTTCCAGGGGGGGGGGCAAATTTATCTATTATATTTTCGGTGAGGGCGGCTGCCCTCCCCCGCCCCCCCCGTATCTACGCTAGTGAGTACATGTAGGAAACAGGCTATGTTTACATACTTCATTTTTGCCAATTTTAGATCACTTCAAACCCCCCCCCCCTCACTTTTGGTTGGGGGCATCCGTCCCCCCACTTCCTCACTCCCACTTTTTTCGCCTAAAAAAGCCCGGCATAGATTCAGCTTCGGTTTTGACATTTTGTAGTGTTCAACTACAGTTTGCAAATCTAAATTTTATTTTTCCCTGGTTGAAAATTATGAAGTAGGAATCTGGCCTGTTGAATTTTATGCAATGCAGCCAGTGTCCGAAATTTGGATAGGTTCTGGTTCTGGGTTTTCTCTAGGCAAAAAAGTGAGCGGGAAGTGTGGGCCCACTTGTGTGGAGGAGACCAAAACTGGGGGGGGGGGTGGGATAAAATGGGCTGAAAATGCTAAAAATATAGTACAAAATTGCGTGTGCTCTCTCTACGTATATATACTGCTTTTACTAGGCTAAAAAGTGCTCATAAATCAAGTTTTAGCACCAAGATTTTGGGTCTGGGTAAAACCCGGCTCCGGCCCCGGCCCCGGCCCCGGCGCACATGGGTAAAACCCGGCCCCGGCCCCAGTCCGGCGCACACAGAGTTTAATAAGTGGGTAAATCCCGGCGCACTAGCCCGGCGCATTTATAGTGTAAATTCTTATGCAGTATAACAGAGGTGTATGTGTAATTACGCATATGTGTAAAGATTTAAGGCGTAGTTTATGAGTTGAGTTTTATATATACTTTACAGTGTTACGCAACCTTTTCTAGCCATTTAGTATTAATTCATGGTTTGTACTTATGAAAATAAATAATTTTGAAATGATAAGATGTATATTTTGTAAGTGAATCTATTAAAAGGCTTAAAATTATTCAATGTTGCTAATTCCTAAGACATTCCTAATGTTTAAAAAATTTAAGTTTTACGTTTTCCAAGGGGGACATCAAGGAGAACCGGGAAATTTTGGTGTGTTTTATCCCTCCATAGTAATCGTTACAAGTTAATAATTTTTGAATTTTAAAATTTAATTTTAAATTTATCGTCATTTTCTTTATTTGGTGTAATTTCTTAAAGTAGTGTAATTGTAGCCAGCAAAATTTCTTGAATATTTTTTTAATTACGTATATATTGTTTCTAAATATTGTTTCAAATTGTTTTAAAACTTCGTGATGTATGGTAAAACTAAATTCAAAACTTTTGCTATGCATTTATTTCAATAAATGCAAATTTTTCATTAAACGCAATGTATAAGAAAAATATGTTATTCAGCGTGACTTAACTGTGAAAAAATCATAATGAAAAGAAAACAATGCGTACATATATACTTTTTCCATTGTTGCAAGGATATGTACTGTTTGCATTATCGGAACACAAGATATACGCAAATACAATGTATTCTGTATTTGCATGCATAATACACACGTTAGTATACGCACGTGTTTAATTGCGCCGGGTTTTCTAAACATTGGGGCCGGGTTTTACCCTGCGCCGGGGCCGGGGCCGGGGCCGTGTTTTACCCACCTAAAACAAGTGCATGCGCCGGGGCCGGGGCCGTGTTTTACCCAGGTGCGCCGGGGCCGGGGCCGGAGCCGGGGCCGGGTTTTACCCACACCCAAGATTTTGGAACAAAAAATTCCGTCGTAGCCGGAAAATTTTTGAAGAATGGGACCAAAAATCCGTAAAATTTGGTATCTGCTGGGCACTTTATAGTGAGTGGGGGGGGGGGTAGGGAAGCCCAAAAAATTGGGGATCCCACTAATGAAATATCAGGTATTTTTGTTGGGGACACTTTGTGAAGAACGCCACCAGTAAAAGCAAGCAGATTGTAGTTGTTACCCTTTACTTATCTTGGACATATTCATATTGGTCGTAACGGTTTTCAGGCACCCATGTGATGGAAGGCAGCGGAAAGATGTTGATAACGGCAGTCGGGGTCAACTCTCAGACGGGTATTATTATGGCTTTGCTGGGAGCCGCCAAGGAAGATCAGAAGGAAAAGAAGAAACAGGGTATGAATATGTGAAAATGCCACTCCACCTCCTTAATAAATAAATTTTCCCTAATTTATTGCCCTCTCCAGATTCTTAACCTTCCTCCTTCAATCCTCTACCTTTAGCTGTTTTAGCCAGCTCCGTAGAGATTGTGCTGCGTAGTTCAACTATGATTGATCCTTGTTAAAACTGTCTTGTGTTAACTTAGAGTGGGGCTGGGTAAAATACGGACACGAACAGGCTGGGTAACATCTGAATATGCCACCCAGCGTTGGGCAAAGTAGATTAATCCCCATACTGGCGGCAGCATTGGTGGATACAGTTCCTGCATTAATCAAGACCTATGTGCAAAACACTGTATCAGTTGCACAAAATCTGGACTCGGATAATCCGAAATGACTGCCAAATTAGTCTAATTATAGCAGCCTATTTTAATTACAACGTATGTAGTATCTGCATCTATTTGAGCTAGGAAGGGTCCTTGTATTATCCAGTCCTTGTATTTTTACAAAACATACAAATGTTACACATTACAACACATAGTGCACAAACTTTCTAATGACAACGTACACACATTTGCTTTGATATATACCCATCGATCTTTGACCTGGTCCGTGTCGTGCCCACACCCTCTTAGCTTAACATATTCAGTCCATAAGTTTATGTACTCCGGTCTGCCCCTTTCTCCACTGTGATGTCTTCAGTTGTGAGTTGAGGTGTAATGCACAGCCTTTTATTTAATGTTCCTTTAAATTTTATGTGTTTTGTTTTAGTAGTTTGACGTAAATCTTTGCACTAGATCTGCCGTAGTTTAGCCAGTGATTTCAGTTAATTTTACTACTTTTGTTCTGACGACAATTTTGTATGCATATACATTTTTCAGCGTATTCTACATAGTTTTTGCTTAGACTAAAAAGATTTAACCTTCTGTGAGTCTTGATCCTAGGGCCGGTTAGGTTTGGAGTCCTCAGTCTCTGAGTGATCGATTAAATTTTGTAGCACGCCTAATAAGACGTTTTACTTTGTTTTAATTTTATGTAGCACACATAAGTTTGTATGTTTTGTATGCTTCAGTTGTTGCACTACTTTTTAATGGTCCTTTAACGTTTTTTGTGCGTGTTTGTTTATGCTGTTTTAGTTTGTATGTCTTTTCTTATTTATTTACAGAGAAGAAACAACGTCGAAAAAGTCGCGCGGATAGTTTGGAGAATAAAGGTGATTCCGTAATTGGGTTTGATTTTTAGCATATATATCGGTTTTTGCTTTCCATTGTTTCTTTCTGGTAAACGTTTATTTTCAGCATGATAAACTTTTATTTTTCTGTTGTTATTAGCCGAGGAATTAAATCTCAGAAAGTGGTTTCTAACAAATCACATTATCTTAGTGTTTCAACAGAACACTCTCATCGTTACGATTATTACGAACTAATAATATTCTGTGTATTAAGTAGTACTGTTATGGCGACCTGATTTTACTTTGCAGTAATTTGTTAGGCCACACATACCAAAATTAGCAACTAGAATAATTACTTAGTAGGGCAAAATGTCACCGAGGCTTCTTTCCCCGGTGTAGAACAGCTGTGGCCTGATTGGTGGGATGAGGTTCAAAATTCTTCAGACTCCCCGGTGGCGCATGACTCTTTTCGAATTTCAGTTATTTGTGATCATAATACTTTATAACCTGAGAAGAAGATGTCTATGTCAGTTGTTTGTAGTAATCCCTAATTGCTTAATGTGGCCTTTTACCCGTGATTTTGTAATGGTTTGAGTCAGTGATAGTTCATTGTTCATATGTATTTCCTTCCAGCTTTTGCGTTTGAAAAGCTGGAGTTTCTTTCTAGGAGATGTATTTATCAATAGTCAGTATAACACCTCGGTTGACTGTAAACTGTGTTGATGTTTTTGTTATTTATTGAGAAGTCTAACCCGGAGTTCTATCTTTGTTTTTGATTGAAAAAAGTTAAAATTTTTTTGCTAAAAATATCTTGCGTTGTTGTTCAGACCAGCACGTGGGAACCGTTGATGATAGGGGTATGTATCTGCTGAAGTGTTCTTTTTGTCTTGCTGTTGCTTAAAAACAGTTGTCGGCGATATCAACAATACGTTTGATGCTTTCGACTTTTTCGTTGGTTACATTTCTATACAGTTTAACACCATTATCACTGGCATGTATATTTGCTCTGACTTTGCACTGCATGCGGTATATTTACAGTAGTCTGATATTGTTGTATGCCCTAGTTTAATAGCATACATTCTAATTTTAGTTTTGAACAGCCCAAAGTATTCCTTTTATTAAACTTTTCATCAGAAAGTTTGAAATTGGACCGTCCTTAGTCGGAAAATTTGGAACGCACACTTTTTGACCGCAGACTAAACGCACACTTTTTGACCGCAGACTAAAACAATCGCATATGACAGTACACAACAGTGCAAGATTATGCAAGATTATAGCTGTTGCTGCACAAAATCTTTGGATTTTGCATATTTATAGCATGTTTTACATTTATCCAACGCATACATTTTTACTGTAAAAGGTGTGATTAAATCTTATGGTTTCATTATACCTTTAATCCCAATCCTAGAACACTTTGTTGATGTTGTTTCGATGTATATACGTAATGTAATGTAAGCTTTACGTTTAGACTTTTTGACTTTTCTTTGGTGTTGTTGTACGTACGTATGTTATGTGCGTGCGTACCGTACCACCATTTTTCGTAATACTTCGGTACTGTATTTTAGCATTAGTTTTCTTTATTTTTTATTATTTTAGTGGACAATCCGGATGCTACTCAATCACTGTTATCTGAGACTACGCCACAGGTCGTTGTAAAATCACCGGAATGTAAGTGAGCCTCCTCTCCGCCCTTACTTACCTCTCATTTTTTAAAATTTTATCAGTCTGTCTGCACGAATTCCTGATCCTTCAAGATGTGACATAGATGGGAGATTAATTTGAATACAAGAGAGGACATGGCACTATGTAGATATGAATTTTGGTATATATAAACCTCTGGGAATGCTATATACTTGTTTCTAAAATAATTATTCTCTGACGTTGTAACCGTTGTGTTCTGGGCTTTCAGCTCAATTAAAATGGAATACAGAATAATTGTGTTTGGAGCTTAATTTCGAAGGTTTCTAAAAGGCTATGTTCGCATGTAATAATATTACCTATGTTTGCTACTACTATTAGACTGGCTTCGAACTGAAATTTAGCTAAGTTAGTGCCCAATTGTTCAGTAGTTTTGTTAACATTGGAAAGAAAACAATTAAAAAGAAATTAGAAACTAAAGGATGACCTTTTTCTACCATCTATGTCACATTATACAGAAGACGTCTGCCGTGCCTCCGTCGCTGATTTTCCTAACTACTTCTGTCATTCTAGTTTCTGTTATCGGTAAAACATGCAGTTTTAGTTGGACCCATCGCACCGGTCGATCTTGACTTTTGTTATACGTAGATAAACTAAAACAACTTATTACTTTCATTCACAGCTTTTTTGAACTTTCACACTTTGAAAATATTACGCATATGTTTTGTAATGAGTCGCGCGTGGATCCATTTTTGCTATGTTTTTGATCATCACAATCTTGCAGTGAAGACTAGGTGTCTTACACTGATTAAATTATCTAACGGCCTAGTGTCCTTTGTTTCGATTCGTTTTTTGACATAACAAACAATATTATGCGCTTTTTCTTTTTCAGTTCTCCTAAACTACACTTTGGCTTTCTTCCCTGTGTCAAAAGTTTTCGAGAAGTGAGCAGTTTTCTAAAGTACGAAATGGCGTTGGAAGATCTGTTATTATTACACTTGGCTCGGCTTTTTTGAACCCAATTTTGTGAGGGTGACTCTAGGGCCATCAATGGAAATTTTCACTGCGAAGAAACTGA
This sequence comes from Trissonchulus latispiculum, assembly GCA_030248195.1. NCBI lineage: Eukaryota > Metazoa > Nematoda > Enoplea > Enoplida > Ironidae > Trissonchulus > Trissonchulus latispiculum. The sequence goes on from JASAND010023902.1 coordinate 7,989, forward strand.
CAAAAATTGCTAAAATCAAGGATAAACTTTGGTGTATTTAAGCGAAGTAGTGTCTTAAAATACGGATATTTCAGCCAAACCTTGTTTCGTAGACTAGATGCACGTGACACGCGACAAAAGTTAAAACATTTTCAACTCCTTGCGACACGTGACAATTTGTCGCACGACATGTTTTGTCACTTAGTTGTAAACTTGTGAACATTCTCGCGAAAGACGACACGCGACGTACTTCTCCGCGACACGCAACCAGCGACAGCCAGTGAACATGCCATTGCCTTCCTATATAGATGTGACAAACATAAGGGTACCGATATCCAAAGCATAGTTTTGCTATGCAATCGCAGGAATTTTGCCAAACAATTGCAGAGCAAGCTCAAAGTGTCGAAATTCTGCCAGACAATCCAAAGTGAACTAAAGCTACCTTTTGCTGAAGTCGTAATACATCCAGAGAATGTTAAACTCACTAGTGGCGCCAGCATCCAGCCAACTAGCCATATCTCAGTTTAAAACGAAATTTAATGAGCATGCTTAAAAGATCACATTATTTTTGCGAACTGCTACTATTTACGTTGTCATACATGTGCAGAGTCTGATGATGTATAAAGTGTTCTAAATAGAAAATTGTTTTATCTTCAAGTTTAACAGTTACTGGAGGTTTGCATTGGCTGCATTCACAGTGTGGCTATGGCTATTATAGTTGTGGAGCGAGCTGTTTGAACTGTTTTTGAACGTAAAACCGAAAATACAAGAACTAAGCATGCAAGTTTTTTCCACCCTTTTTCAGTTTTTCACATGTTTGAAATTTTTCTAAAGTCGCAACCGACTTTTAACTTTCCTGGAAATTGTTTTAGAGGAACAAACCAAAGGTTTGACAGTTGAAAATTCAACGTCTAGAAATGTTGCCAGAAAAATCGTGAAAACATGCAGGCTTCAAATGCAAACTCATAAATTTCTGGTAGGATCAAAGTTTTATAAAGCTGTATCGACCATTAATATGTTTGAAGGGAGCTAGCATTCTTTTTATTCAAATGTTTGGTTTTTACTTGGAATGAAACTCTAATGAGGGCTTAGTTATTTTTAGGCTACCCTCTTTTTAGGCACTTCATCGTAGCAGCTTTCAATCTATCTTTTTGTGAATTTCCTTTTCTTTCCGAAGTTCCTATGTATATTACCTATTAGGCTGCCAGACTTTCTAAGATCCAACTGTGTGCTGTGGTGCTTTTTTTCTTGGAAGCTCTGGAAAGAAAATACGCACTTATTTTCCCTTCTCCAGCTCAATGCTAACTAAATTACCATTATGTATATATACGTACGTATTGAACTATAGATACTTCGCTAACGAGCTGGGCCTGTATACATATGATCGTTTTCTATCCTTTCTAGAAATGACTGGGGACCCAATATTATGTGGTGTATAACACAATACTGTTGGACTAAATTAATTACCAAGCCTTGCGGGGGTCTATGTCTCTCATTGTTCCCTGCTTTTCCCTCCTAACCCTCTTGTGTTCTGTGACTTTTTAATGGTCCTGTCTCCTGTCTGTACCTAATGGACTTGGCGTGTTTCGTTCTTCCTTTCTAGTTCTCTCGGTGTACCTTGGCTTGGCTTCCTCTTGGAGTGCTTGTTATCCTAGCTTTGGTTCTTGGGGAAAAACTGGCCATCCGGCTCCCCCAATTCACGGGGATACGGAACGGATAGATACCGATGTATATACTGACGCTATTAGTATACAAGTTAGGCTACTCTTACGTAAGCTCGCATAGGTACGTATACATGTATATGGATTTGATACAGGCATAATGCGTATACACAGATATGTGTGCCCAGCTCAGACACTTTGGTCTGTAGAATAACGCCTATACGTAATTCAGCCAGTGAGCTAGCTTAGTCTAAGGTATGTGGAATATTTATGTATATATGTGCAGCAAGGGAGATCCAAGTTGACGACCGGGTTTGTAACCGAAAGGTTTAACCATATACTTAAGCAGTGGCATGAGCTTGCCTAATGTAACCTCATTCCCCCATATGCCAAAACTGAAATGAACTTGGAGTTCGAGGTGCGCATTAAAACGGCACGAAAGCTTTTGCCCATGAGAGGAAACTTGGAGAAATGGGATAACAAAGTATTATGGAAATATAATTCTTTCTTGTGCACACATTTTGGTGTTGGCCTAGCTAGCTATGTCTGTCTACGTACGTATGTATATATACTCTTCCTTCGGATAAGCTATATAAGGGATCGTAAAAAGGATTAAAGGAGGATAGGGGAAATCGCGGCCTTGTTAGGACAATGCTTCTCAGTTCTCACCCTAGGACCATAATATTTTTTGTGTAAAATATTGTATGTGTATTTACGCAGTCGTGCCTAAATTTACAGTTAAATTTAACCATACACAACAGAATCACAGCCAAGTTTTCGAAAATTTTTGTAAAAAGTACTCGGAAAAATTTCTGGGGGACACATTGCTTTGGTGATTTCGAAAAATACTTAAAACAGCTATTTTTGCTGCCGAACCAAAAATTATTCAATTTTTATAAACTTTAAAAATTTGCCCTCAAAACTCTATTTTTCCCTGGCACTTTTGAGTTCCGGGGAATGAAAGCCCGAATTTTGGCCGGGGGGCAGTTACCCAAGTCTGGGGGAGCCGATTTCTGGAGGGGGCGCCCCTCTAGCTTTCCTACTTCGCCCGTGTTAGTACGTGGTTTAGATATACGTAAGCACGTATATATAAACAAGAGTGTATGAATACGTATTGAATACATTCATAAACGCAGTCATTAGACAAGGATTAGTTACGTACGTATAGCTATGTGAGTAGAAGGAAATGACTTTCGCTTTACTTATCGCTTGCAATATGGACTTTCTGGATCTGGTGTTGATCTCCCCTTCAGTGTTGTATATAGGTCACAAAATTTTGCCCGATTGATTTAAAATTTTGGATGGGTATATTTTCGATCACCCTGAGTTCAAATATATATAGCAAAATTTCTTGATTTCGCGAAATTAGATATTTTTGGATTCGCAAGGGCTAGGGGAGGGAAACTTTTTGTCTTAGATTTTGTCAAAAGGTTGTATATATATATATATATATATATATATATATATATATATATATATATATATATATATATATATATATGTGTGTGTAAGGGTTTTCTGGATCGTAGAGCACTATTCTGAAGTCTGTTGTTCGATTAAGCTTTTCTTTAGCTCTGTATAAGCTTACACGTTGGCGCATACAGAGCTTTCGAACTGCTTAAGGTGCTGGTATCCTTTTGTGCAGTGCTTTTTTAGTGATTTTTCGAAACCCTATAACTTTCGCAATTTTGGGAGTTGGAAAGAGCTTTATGCATCGTTTTAAAGCTTATAATCTGTACATTAAGATGAGCTTACGAAACCAGCAAAATTGGCAAGAAAATGGCAAAAACATTCCGATATGCTGACATCTGACAGACTGAATATAGACCAAAAATTTTTGAACATCGATTTCTCAAAACTGTGGAATCGGCCAAAATTTCTTCTTGTGCCATGATATGAAGGACATGTGGGCCGAGGGACATTTTTTTGGATTTGGCTCAAGAAGTCTCAGTACTCCAGAAAATACGCCAAATGCGCGATGACACGAAATTTCGCAACTTTCCATTCAGTTTTCTCACAACTGGAGCTGTTTTAGCTCAAACCAAGAAAAATGTCCCTCCGCAGTAGGGCGAATTTTCATTCAGCCAAAAATCACGCGAATCCATTGTGTAGTTTTTGAGAAATCAATGTTCAAAACAAAATAATCGCAATTTTGCAAAAATGGTTTTTCGGCGAATTCTCTAGCTTAAAGCAACGAACTCCAGCGAATAGGTATTGATAAAATGCGCAATTGGACGGTGTATCGATTGAGTATAAATAAGCCGAAATTGTCTGTAAGATTTGGCAGTAATTCTGAAAAAAACTGATTTCTTCAAAAATGTCCATTTTTTGACCCCGAAAATCGATTTTGGCTTATACTGCCTTAACCACTAGTGGTAGCTCAAGAGTTGTAAAAGCAAAAATGTTCATTTGGGTGGCCTCTTTCCAGCCATAACAACCAATCCGGTGTAGCGACCATGTACTAAGAGAATAAGAGCAAAAACCAAAACTTTCTTTTCTTTACACCTAAAAATCCGGGACTGGTCCCAGAATGTTAAAGAGCACGAAAATAATGTATTTGGAAAGTTTCATCCATTTTCATGAAGAATTGAAGCTTGTAGGGTCGAATTTACACAAAGCGATACCAGCACCTTAAGCAAATAACGGACTTCAGATTCGTTTATATTTTGCGGCCCAGAAGATTCCTATATACGACCTCTCGACAAAATCAGTTTCAAATTTTGTGTTCCTCCTGACTTGACTTCTCTTGCTAATCGAAAAAAATTGATAAATCAACTTGCGCAACGGAAAACATTTTATTATATGTTAACTCGGCGTGGTCGAAAACATACACTTTGCATCTATTAACTCACTCGGTCAAGTTTTGCGATCTGCAAGACTGTAGAGCATTTTCGTAAGATCCTATTTTCTGGCAACTCTTGTCCTTCATCGGTCGTAATCCTACTGGCTGTCAGTGACTTTTTCTTTTTTTCACCTCTGCCTGTTTGCATTCGCATGGATGGTCAATTTTATTTTAGAATTACATGCTCGTACTGTTTTATACAGTGACTTCGACCAAGAAATTTGATAAATGGTATAATATGTATAACCTTTCAGATGTCCTGAGTCCAGTAGTGTTGTAACTAAAAGTGTCCCCCCCCCAGCGAGAATTAAAAATTATGAATATATATTACGTACTAATATACTACGTATATACATATACAAGGGGAAGGGAAGGGGGGGGAAAGGGGTGAGGGGTGGAGCCCGAGGGGTCCGTGGGTAGCGGGGGTGGAAAGGAGGGAGGGGGATAAAGGGCCCCCACGGGGAGAAAGAATATAACCGGGGGAAGGGCCGGGGGGGGAAGGCGGGCGGCGGGGGCGGGGGGGGGAGGAGCAGGGCGGCAAAGCAGGGGGGGGACGGCGCGCGGACATGGGGGGCTGCGGGGGCGGGGGGGGGGAAAAAAGGGAAATGAAGAAGCAGGAAAGAGAGGGGGGGGGGGGAGGGGAAAAGGAAAAAGAATTGAAAAGAAGAGAAAGGGGAGGGGGGGGGGGGGGAAAAAGAAAAGAGTCAAGAAAAGAAAAGAGAGAGGGAGGGGGGGGGGGGGGGAAAGAAAAAAAGGGAATGAAAAAAAGAGGAGAATGAAATAGAACTAAAATATAAAATTAACTATTTAATATATTTATTATATATTTAAATGATATTTAAAGGATATATATGTATATACGATACAGCCAACACACACATATTATCCTCTTTTGTGCGGAGCATTTTTGTTACTTGTATACGTAGTTCTTCGCTTGGAAGGTAGCATCTGCTTTATCCATCGCACTTTCGGAATGCTATAATCGTTCGCACTGGATGTTGGTGCATGACAAGACACTATGGCATCCAACACGTCTGTCTGTAAATGGGATAGACTTAGATTAGTCCTTTACGATTTTCTTAGATAACGAACTTAGTAACCACTGGATTCTTTTTCGGTCCTGATGAACGGGAAATTTGGTTTGCATTCTGGCTTAGAAAAGGCTTCGTTCTCTGCCTCTCTCCTATTATTGAGATTTTGTCACTATTTTAAGTTTAGCCGATTTTATCACGGTTCCCGGTTTCCATCCTTTTATGTTGCATTTATTTATATTGAACAGAGTTGTACAGGAATCTTATACTTGTATTTTATTTTTGTCATATCTGTTTTACCCACTATTTTTATAGCAGTAGCCCCCGTGAATACGGCCGTTTCTTCGGATGGACATGTGGTGGTTAATAATGATGTTGGTGGCGGGGAAAAGGGAGATGCTGAGAAGACTGAAGAAGGAGAGGGTGGGAAAAAGGAGCGATCAGTACTTCAAGCCAAGCTCACACGACTCGCCATACAGATTGGATATGCAGGTATATATATGCCTAGATAATTCGTGTAGTTCTGGTACGTAAGTCCTCCCTCAGTCCTATATTTGGTACCTGAGATACTCACGTGAGTCTTATAGTATCCCCGTTTCGACCACCAATCCCTGGATTGAGATAGTCCTCCCACCCTTTTCAGTCGACTATCCAATTGTTTGAATCCAGTCGAGTTATCCTTCTTCTGCTCCAGCGCTGGGCTGAAGGGCCGGGAAAGATCTAAAGGTCACTCACTACCTCGCCGGGAGTGAGGATCGAAAAATTTGTCCTATACTTCTGATGTGTTTGCAAGTTCAAACTTTTGAGTACGTATATATTTTTTATGGTAATGCGTGAAGGAAGTGCGCGTTTAGTTTTTCATAGCGTAGCGGGTAATGTTACGCTGTATTTTCAGTTGTGAGAGAATGCAAACATCAGCCCGGGTATCAATCCAATTACAGTTTTTGTTTCTTATGGTTGTAACCTCACATTTATATAACTCCAGATAACTATGCACCATACATATGTGCCTTTCTGTTGCAGTAACTAGCAGGGGCATTATTATACTACGGTGGTGGCTTTATACTATAATGCGTGGTTGGTTATTACCGAATATTGTTTGATTATCAGCTACGTTCACGTCGTCTTGTTTTATTTTTCAGGTTCTGCTATTGCAGCTTTGACTGTCGTGATTTTGGTGCTTCGCTTCTGTATTTATACATTTGCTGTGAAAAAGCTTCCCTGGGACAACTTTTATATTCAATATTTTGTAAAGTTTCTCATCATCGGTGTCACTGTGCTTGTGGTGGCTGTACCAGAAGGTCTTCCTTTGGCTGTTACACTTTCTCTCGCTTATTCAGTGAAGGTAGGTGGTACAGGTTTTGTGTTTGTCTACTCAAAATCTTGGATGACATTCACAACGACGCTGCGGTATACGTCCGGAGGTCCGAATTATTACGACTTTGGTGGTGGTGATACATTACTGTCTTCTATTTCGTATTTCTTTCTAGCTGGCTAAGAGTTCAATGTCAATCATTCTTATCCTAATAAATTCCTTTGAGCATACGCGTTGTAGTGTTTGTGTTATCTTTCTTTGATTTATGTACTGTCATTTTGTTTAATGCAGTTTGCACTTCTACTTAACGTGTGAGTTTTTAACATGCTTACTTATTTTAAATGCTGTTTGGTTTTCTAGAAAATGATGAACGACAATAATCTGGTTAGACATTTGGATGCTTGTGAAACTATGGGAAATGCGACTGCTATCTGCTCAGATAAAACAGGCACACTCACAACCAATCGAATGACTGCAACAGAAAGTTATGTTGGAGGTATGCGTAGCTTATTCATAGAAGCACAGGTATTTGGATATAGCACTTGTTCACATAGAAAGGTAGACTTGTCCATGTTCTTGTCTAACTTTTCAAAGCTGGCTAAAGTAAATAGGTTTCTTATGCTGGATAACTAGGTATCCTTCGTGAACTAAGTAGGCTTTAGCCAGATGAAACTGGCCATAATTTCCCTGTTAGCTTGTTTTCTCACGATATATTATAGTCGACAGGATAAGATAAACTTGAAATTTCAGGAAAACACTGGAAACAGACTCCAAAGTGGACTGATCTTCCTGAAAAAACCAGACAACTTTTGGTGGACTGTATATCACTTAATAGTAGCTATGCTTCGTTAGTACTGGTATGTTCGGTTTGTTTGTTCTATCTGATTATATTGTCTTTCTTTGTTGTTTTTTGTGCTTTCGTCATAGGCTTCGTTCCGGCGATTTATGAAGGTTCGTAAACAAAGAAAATAGTGTAAACTGAAGTATTATTCCGATAAAGATAAAAACCTCAAGCAAAATTAACACAAGCTTTCTGCCAGCCGATACACAGAGAAAGCACTGCTAACATTTTGAATGATAGCAAACTATTTAAACTTAACACCAAATTTGTGTGACACCATAGAGTTCATAGATATTCATAGTTGGCCAAGTTTCAACCTACAGAATTTTTCTAAAGTAGCTAATTTTTGTATTAATTAGCCAATATTTGGAAATTTTTCTACCAAGTCATTCGAGTTTAAGCATCCAAAACTCGCACAACTAAGAAATCTGAATTCCTCAGGCTTCTATGCAACAGGAAAGTCTATAGTTGCAAATAAATGAGGTTTTACTTGTCGGGCTTGTAGCGGCGATCGACTATTTATAAACTGTTGTGACTTGCGAGACAACAAAGTTTTGCCACCTCGATATGTGTTGGGCATGCGCCCATGTTCCAGAGGTGATGCGAATCGAATGAAACCGAGGAACACGTTTATTATCCCCATTTGCTGGCTCATTTGTTCCTAGTTTGTTTCTTACATTGCTTTGAGCTTGAGGTAGAACTGCTGGTTTTAGCCTCCAGAGCACGATGGCGGTCAGCCCCGTCAGCTGGGCAATAAAACAGAATGTGGCCTTCTTGGTTATGTCCTTGGTCTGGGTCAGAGTTACCAGTTGATACGGGAGAAAACGCCTGAAGAAAAGCTGTTTAAGGTTTGAATGAGTGTTGTGTGTCATCACTCCTGCTTATAATAGTATTTACTATAGTACGACCGAAAAATGTGTGTACAAACTTCGACCGTTTATAGCAGATTAACCTTTGGAGTAAACCCCAACAATGTATATATTTTTAGAATCCTCAGGAACTCGAGATTTCGAAAATCCGGAAAATTCCGGAGTTCCGGGTTTCATTCACGGAAAATCTAAAATTTTCAGTTTTTCGTCAAATTTTTATCGCAATCGAAATTTTGTTTTCACGATCGAATAGAGCTGGTCCCGCTACATATTTTTGCTCTTACAAGTTTTTCACGAAAATGCACCAAGTTTCCGGAATTCCGGGTTTTCAAAATTTCCGGATTTTAAAAATTTTCTCCAATACCCACAAGATGGGTATCATTCGAAAGCTCTTATCGAGCTGAACAACTTTTGTAATAGAATGAACTCTTGAAAATGCACACATTTCCCGGAATTAGAGAAAACCGGATTTTCCGGATTTTAAAAATTTTCTCCAATACCCCACAATATGGGTATCATTCGAAAGCTCTTGATGAGCTGAACAAATCTTGTAATAGAACGAACTCGCAGAAATGAGCCTTCTCGGAATTCGCTAAAACCTTCCAAGCTAGAGTGAAATCCGGAATTCGTGAATTTCGGGAATTTGGTGCATTTTCAGACATTGCTTCTATTACAAGATTTGTTCAGCTCATCAAGAGCTTTCGAATGATACCCATGTGGGTTATTGGAGAAAATTTTTTTAAATCCGGAAAATCGGTTCTCTCGAATTCCGGGAAATGTGTGCATTTTCAGAGTTCATTCTATTACAAAGGTTGTTCAGCTCGATAAGAGCTTTCGAATATTCCCATCTTGTGGGTATTGGAGAAAATTTTTAAAATCCGGAAATTTTGAAAACCCGGAATTCCGGAAACTGGGTGCATTTTCGTGAAAAACTTGTAACAGCACAAATATGCAGCGGGACCAGCTCTATTCGATCGTGAAAACAAAATTTTGATTGCGATAAAAATTTGGCAAAAACTAAAAATTTTAGATTTTCCGTGAATGAAACCCGGAATTCCGGAATTTTCCGGATTTTCGAAATCCCGAGTTCTTGAGGATTCTAAAAATATATACATTGTTGGGGTTTACTCCAAAGGTTAATCTGCTATAAACGGTCGAAGTTTGTACACACATTTTTTGGTCGTACTATGAGAAGTTGAAGTTCTATTCTGGAATGTTTTTAAACAACATTCCTCCCCAATGGACCCTGATGGAGGAGAGATCCACCAGGGCCGTCTGCAATTCAGCAGCTTGTCAGACTCCTAGATATCGGACAGCGCATCGCGGGCGCAGTTTCATTCCGGCGATTTACCAGTGCCTGGAATACTTTGCCTGAAGCTGTTGTGGCAGTTGCGCTTATGCTATAATTTTATTGGCGCTGCCTGCCTACCGCCGTTTATTATCATCGAATCTCTGTCTAATCCAAGAAGGTAGGTAATTTGCACTGTTAGCGCTCTCGAAGTACTAATTAGCTTTATTTACGTTTTTCAGGTATATACCTTTAACTCCGTGCGAAAGTCAATGTCCACTGTGGTTGAAAAACCGGATGGTGGCTTTCGAGTTTTCTCCAAAGGTGCTTCCGAAATTATCCTTAAAAAGTAAGTGACGTGAAATTTGTATCTACACTGTTGTGTGTAATGTACTTAATGTTGCGTTTCGTGTACCTGAACTTTTCTTATAAACTTTCCATATGAAATACGACCGAACGAATTATTTGTGAGAAGGCTAAGTTTAGTCGAAAAAATACTAAATGCCAACCTAGTATACCTAAGCCTATAAACAGCTTTTTTGCTATTTTTGCATGTTTGTCAGCTTACATACATTTACGGTTCGTGTGAGGGCTTAACTTAAAACTTCGGCTAAACTGCACAATGCTTAGGTAAGATCCTATAAAAGCCCTGTTCCCCCTGTTTTGGGGGACAGCAATGCCCATGCCCAAATGAATGGTAGGATGCACAGGCATAGTAGATTTACATTTTCGTGTTTGCGTTTAGGTGCAAATACATCCTGAACCAGGACGATAAGCCGCAGCCATTCACACAGGCAGATCTTGACAAGGTTGTGCGGACTGTGATTGAACCAATGGCCGGAGAAGGCTTGAGAACAATCTGTGTCGCCTACAGGTATGCTGTTGGCCGAATGTAATAGTTAGAATGCAAGACATGAAAAATGTCTTAAGAAAATTGTTTGCATGTCTGAAGTCCGTCTGAATTGTGTGAGCAGTAGTAGTCGTTGTAGATAGTTTCCACTTGGCCAGGTCAAAGTTCTAACGAATTGACACATGGCTTATTGTTGGGGTTGCTCCTTGTTGGGAGAGTTCTTTCGGGCACCCTTGAAGTTTGTACTTTGCAATTCTCCCAAAAAGCTAAAAATTTTTATATCTTTGTAACATCCAGAAAATAAGTCAGTTTACATATTTTGAAAA
>JASAND010023906.1:0-49219 GCA_030248195.1 Trissonchulus latispiculum
TTGTTCTGATCTGATTTGTCTTGTTTTCTGTTGGTTTGTCCACTGTATGCTGGGAGCAAAAAGCCAACTGGGAGAATGTCGGCGTAACAGGGAGTAAGTAAAAAGCAATCAGAGTAACTCGAAGCTAGTAAGAGCAATCTGGGAGCGAATCAGGAGCACAGGCAAGATGCAGTTATGTACGTAAAACTCAGATTCAAGTAAGTGAACGAACCAACAATTAATAACGACAAACAAACGACTAGAACGCCAATAACGACAGAACGGAGCCAACAACGAAAACCAGCAGAAAATCGAAAGGCCAATATCTGGCTTGCGTAAGACTTAGCACGCAAACGGTGCTGGCTGTTGACCTTGACTTAACGGAATATCAAGCCTCCTTGGAGAATCCGCCTAAAGCCACAATGTGGCGGATGGTTTTACTTCAAGCAAAACACATACACATACACAAGTTTACATAACAGATACGTAGAGTCTGTCAACAAATACTGTCACATTGGTGATTCTTTCCACCGAATATCTTGATCCGGGTCTTTGCTGGCGTGCCCATTCCAGCACGTCTACCATGTCCTGTTGATTCATCAAATTGTCGAAATCTGCACGAGTTCCAACCGTCATTGGGCGTTTTAACACATTCGTATTTCCACTGGCGTAGAAATAGGTCAGTTCATCAGTAACGACATTCCGCAACGCGTAGCCAAAGCAGATACTCCATTTGCCAGTGTGAGTTTGTATCCTGAAAGACTCTTCACAATGACGCTTGATCTCATCCATATCCATGTAGTTGAGCCGATAATTGTATCGATTTTGTAATTTCGTTTCTCGATGATGAGTTTTGATGACATTCCAGTTTTCTCGATATAGTTTGTTCAGGGCCTCATCTCCAAACACTGTTGGCGTCTCATCTTCCTTCTCTAGCTCTTCTATCGTTGGTTTTTTCTTTGTTGGGTTGTCTGCTTTGGTCTCAGCAGGTATTGGCCGTTGCGCATGCTACTTGCTTCTTCTGGGCTCTACCACCATTGATGTGAATCCTTTTGTGGTGTCAGTCTAAATGCTCTTTCCTTCTGAAAGCGAGACCACATTCTCCGCAGACATGGGATTTAGAATCTCCGTGCTGTTCCCGCAGATGGCGTTGATAGACATCTTCTCGAGGAAAGGTACGCTCGCACAGATCATACGTTTTCTTTGCCTGAAACAAACAAATGTAACTATCAACTCGTAGAAGTAGCGTAAGGTCCAATACATTTTGGTGGTGCATGACTGACTATCTTACCTGTTCAGAGTGTTTGCTTTCCGCCGAGTGACGCCACATTTCAAACTTCCGCTTGAAGACCATTCCACATATCTTGCATTGATGGTTCTAAAACATAAGCGCATTATAGATGACAGAAGCGCGTTATATAGGCTATATCATTAACAAACAACAAAGTCATCATCGGTTAGCATGCTTGAGTACCTGTAAAATAGCTTTTCCGTTCATTGCTAACGTGATCTTTCCAATATCGTAGTTTTTGTTAAAGCAATAGCGTCTATTTATTAAGTTTTGAGCGAACAAAGAAATTTAAACTCGTTTAAAATTAATAAGCAGGTGATATCTCAGCAAGGGTACTGGCGTTATATAGGCTATATCATTAGCAAACAACAAAAGTCATCATCGGTTAGCATGCTTGAGTACCTGTAAAATAGCTGTTCCGTTCATTGCTAACGTTATCTTTCCAATATCGTACTTTTTGTTAAAGCAATAGCGTCTATTTATTAAGTTTTGAGCGCACAATGCAATTTAAACTCGTTTAAAACTGATGAGCAGGTGTTATCTCAGCAGGGGTCCTCGCTGTTAATGTTTCAATATGGGCAGGTGCAAGCCCAGCAGGGTGCCTCAGTGTTAGATTTTGTAGTGTGTTGTTCGTTGCATGCTTAGCAACTTGTTTGGTAATTCAAATTTTTGATTAGCCACATTTGGTTGAATCATGCTACAACACCCAATTTTGGTGCAGTCTTGGTAAGTTTGCATTACTCTTGTATCAACCATCATAATTTGTATAATTGCTATGTTTTCAATGATAGATACTGGAACCGTTGATTTCTATACTTGTTTGTGCGTACGATAATTTCATACTGAAGCTTAGCTAATTGAAAAGCTCAGAATTCAAGTCTGCAAAACCCTACAACGGAAGTTATCCCATCGAAAATGAGCAACTTTCAGTTTTAAGCTAAGGTTAGCTTTGATTCCGGCAGCAGAAAATACAGAAAAACGAAGCTAATTTTCAGATTCTACGGCCCCGAAAACCCAATAGTGGAACTTTGCCCCGTCAGAAATGGACAACTCTCACTTTTTAGCTAAGGTAAGCTGTGGTTCCGGTTCATGGGTTAGCTACAGCACAGAGCTCAATTTATAGAGGGAGACTAAGCTCATATTTGAATTCTACATGGTAGAAAATCCTATAGGCCAACTTTTCCTGCTGGCAATGGCCAATTTCTATTTTTAAGCTTGGGTCAGCCATGGTTCCGGTCACATACAGCATGGAGCTTCGCCCACAGAGGAAAACTAAGCTCATATTTGTATTCTACGCCCCCAAAAACCCACATGGATAAAGTTTTCCCGTTGGAAACGGACAATTTTTAATTTTAAGCTGGGGTCAGCCATGGTTCGGATCGACGAAAAGCTAGCGCCGCTTGCACCACCCAGCGCCGCTTCGCCGCTTGCACCTCCTCCAGGGCCTCACGGCCTCTCACACCTCCCCCAGAGCCTCCGGGCCTCCCGGCCTCTTTACACCACCACCCCCGCCAGAACCTCCCGGTCTCCGGGCCTCCCGGCCTCTTTACACCACCACCCCCGCCAGAGCCTCCCGGCCTCCCGGCCTCCGGGCCTCCCGGCCTCTTGCACCACCCACCACCCCCGCCAGGAACTACACGTGGTGCGGACCTATTACTACTCATAGCTAGACACATGCTAAAGATAGGCGATTTTCTTAGCCGAATACACAAATATACACAAAACACAGCATTCCCCTATTAGGTATTCCGCTCTAGCGGAATAAAAACGTTTCGGGGCCTGCTTAACTTTTGTTGCGCAGAACTAGACGGCAAGTTTTGAAACTAGCGTGGAAGAGTTCAGCAGAAAACGTTAAGGCTTATACAAACGAAAATATGAATTCCTTGCAGAAAAAATACGATTTCAAAACGTATATTTAATTCGTATATATACGAAAAATTATTTGTGCAAGACTTTTCAGCACATCCCTTACGGTATTCCCCTACGTGAGCACTTTGTCCACATCATTATTGTTGCTGATCACAAAGTTCACAAAGTTTTGTCTAGTTTTCGGCTGTGCGAATTATTGTGACGTTACTTACAAACTCTACAGGATTGCGTCCGTGAAATGTTTGCCTGAATTACAATCGGTTCAATCTAGGAAAACAAAGCTTTTATCGTAAACTTTCAAAACTGCGTGTTATCTATTACGAGCATTACTTTACGTAGAAATTATGTCTTGCAGCTTTAGTTAGCTTCTATCTAAAACTATTTTATGGTTAATTTTCAACTAGTCTTTAATTCTGTAAAATATGGCGGAGCTAGGGAATTAAACCGCTGAGCTCACACACCAAATTTTACAAGTGAGACTGAGCGCAATGAACGCTGACCTGTGACTGCGGGTGGAGATCTTTAGTCCAGCCGGCTCTTATCCACCGACTTGCCTCGCCAGCGCCAGACAAAATGGGGGACACGCACACAAACTTTAAACTCAATTAGGGACGAACTCCGGGCTACTCCCAGAGCGCTACCTAGCTAATAAACGAGATCAAACTAGTTAAAGTTAATAAATAAAACTAAGTAAGTAACCAGAAAGACAACTGGCCAATTTACTAGGAGGCTGACAGGGCAAGGACAACAATAAAAAATACCTTCCGGGCTACCCGGAGGGGACAGGGAAATACAGCGGGCTACCCGCAGAAATATACAATGTCGAGGCACAAAGGGAATAACAAATAGGTGGGGGAGGGGAACCAGCAATCAAAAGGGAAAGGAGGGAGATACAGCAAAACCGGGAAAGAGGGATTATCTAGTAAAGTTAGACCCAGGGGAATGGGGACAACCCCGCAACTTAGGACAGGAAAAGGGAGGGGGGAGTTAGAAGTTAAAAAGGAAAAAAAATTGAAAGGGGGTTAAGACTGAAAAAGGGAGTTAGAAAGTGTGAGTTAAAAGAAATTTTCAAAGGAGAAAAACAAAAGTAAACGCTTACGCTTTAGGTGTAGGATTGCAACGGGTGGGGCCCCCAACTCTCAGGACCGACTGCACGCGAACTTGAAAAACTCCCAACTGATGAGAGGATGACGTAAGCGTCAAAGGAGAATTTTGTCATGCGTTGGGAACGGGAGGGTCTATCTTTGCTAAGCCAACACAAATTACGAAATAAATGCAAGGTTAAGTTTATGCTCAGAAAATAGGGAAATTAAAAGATTTTAGTTGGCTTGCACCAGTCGTGTTTATCTCCCGTTTAAACTAAACTTGAGTTTAAACTCGTGTTTAGTCATTAGTAGGCTTGCACCAGTCAAGTTTAACTTAAACTGGAGTTTAAAATTTGTGTATTTAAACACCACCTGCTGGAAATTTAAACTTGAGATGGACCAGGTTTAAGGTCGTGTTTAAGGCAAAAATGACAGTTGCTTACTGCTTTTGACGTCGGATGCAAAAAAATAAGAAATCGTTAAAGTTGTAAATACAGTAATTTTAGTAATGCCGTCTGAAAATTTACTTTTTTGACGGAAAAATGGTTGCTTTGATTCTGCATCATTAATTTGACAGCAGCGACTGTACATGCTCACCCTCAAAATAAGTACTTTGAAAATAATTGATTTATGCTGAGGAAGCAAAAGATGCTTTCTTTTTCTTTTCTAGCCTCCTGCTTAACGTCAGGTTTAAGTTTATTGAAAGTTTTGTTAAATGAAGTCTCATTTAAACCTCACGTTTAGCTGCTGTTTAGTTTTAAAATTGTAACTTTTTATTGGCCAACTTTATCATTGTGATTGGCTTGCGAAACTAAAACGTGACCAAGTCATGTTTAAGTCGTGTTTAAATTTAAACACGAGTTTAGTTAAGCAGCAGTTAAACACCACTTGAGCAAGTGATTAAAATTTAAACTTAAACTGGAGTTTAAGAAAACACGAGTTTAAGGGTTATTTATGAATAAACTAAACACGACTGGTGCAAGCCAGCTTTAAATGATTTTCAAAATATGAGCATAAAGTTAGCACTGCACTTATTTAGGGGGGATTTTACACTCAAAATAATACAAAATTATCGGGCTTCCCAACAATTATAATAATACAACATTTATGGGGAATTTGGGGGATTTTGGGGGAGTTTTAGGAAAAACATCGAAAGTGGGAAATGGGAAAGGACTTGGACAGGGGGTGATAGCAGGGTTGCTATTACTCACATTACAATTCTCTCTATTTTGTCAGCATTACGACTTATTATTCCTTGTAAAGCTGATTTGTCTGCTCTGCTCTGCCTCCCACATGATATAGCTATTTGTTTGTTTTTAAAATCAACTTGTGTTTCTATGTTTCGTTAAAGAGCACAAAACTTTAATAAATTGTGTCTGACTTATTGTCTACTACTGACAGAATAAACACAAAACACAAAATAACACGCCTTACATTTCTAACCAGGGGCAATAGCTATCACAGAACTTCTTGAAGTGAACGTTTTACACATTAGGTTCTTCAATTCTGACCCAAAGGTTAAATATAGAAAAGGATTAATCACGCAATTTATCAAAGTCGTAATTGTGAAAACGATGTCGTTGGTTTCTGCAGAAATAACTGAGGTCGCCGTTAAGAATGTTGTGGTCACAAAGGTGCAAATCTTCCCCGCCACTGCAAGACAGAGCAGAGTGAGCTGCAGAGTTAGACTGCGCTCTTTCTTGCGATGATTTGCTGACAGTGTCTTCAAATTTTTAGCCTTCAAAATTAAAACAGCACTGAAAGCAAGAAAACTGAAGAGAACAAGCAAGCTTGATCCTGCGGTAATTTTCTGGTGAACGTTTGGACAGCGACCAGCCGCATCGCAACCGTAGACATATCCATGCAGACGAGGGGACATCTTACATCCGCAGAAGGTCATCAGACCTATCATAAATATGTCCGCACCGTACACTGTCATTACGACAACTGTAAGTTTAGTCTTTGTGAAGTAGTGTCCGTAAGATTGTGGCTTGTATACGGCCAGCAGTCGATTAACTGCGATTGCCAAGAGGAAATACGAATTTCCTGTACTAAACAAGGAGTACACCACCCCTGCCAGTTCTCCAAAAATACCGCCGTTATAGTAGTAATCAGTTATCAGTTCATTGATTAGAACAAAATTACCAAATGTTAGTTGCGTTGCCAGGACCAAAATGTCGCATACCCCAAGATGAATGGCTAAGACGTAAAAGGAGTTGCGAAGTGTATCCCAATTCTGGTACAACGTAAAATAGAAGAATCCATAAGCAACAAGCCCGATTAAACTGAGCGTGTCCGTAACTGACAAAAAGGCAGCTGTTGTAGCTATTGAGTTGGAGCTAAAATTTGCCATGCCGGAAGATGAAACTTCTTCAGGATTGGATACAACTTCTTCAAACTTGAGGCCGTGTATAGTTGTTATTGAGTTTGATTTGCAGATTTAATCATTACCCTTGGGCTATTTACCCTACTATTAAAGATTACAATTCAATTTGGCTCCCCTGTGATTCGAAATGACAGCAGAAAGCTTGAACAGAATAGTGCTAAGCTGCTGATATCATTTAACTACATTACGTTTGCCACATGATCTCCTTGACTGGTGAGAGAAATGAAAGGAACTTTGAGTGGGCGCATTTCCGCAGCTTTTTCTGAGATAATTAGACATTGCATAATTCTTCAAATAAGCATATCAAAGTTGATTTCTTGTCAAACAAATTGGTGAACTATACCTTATTAACGAAATCAAGTCATATTCACAAACGTTGAGACAGATACACGGAGTATTACAGAAAGTTTAGGTTCATTTGGTTCACCACGTTCATAAGACTTTAGTTAACCTCCACCCGTATGGACCTACCACGCCTAATTTTTCGGACTTTGATCGTACCGCACAGAAAAGTATACATTGGTATGGAGATTATTTTGCACGATATCAAAGCACTATGACTATATGTCAGTACTATATGACATGTTGGGTTTTAGTCGCCATGTTGGATTCAATCCATGCCATGTTGGGTTTTAGACCTATAGCACCAGCTTGCCAAGGCTCCAGAGGACGCTACGCTGCGTGGAATTTTTTGAAATTTTAAAACTACTTAGCAAAACCTAAACCTCGAGCTTGTAACAGAGTCTGGCAGCTGTCAATCTATTATGTACTGTACCTAACCTAATTAAACAACAACGCAATTTACCCTTTATTGCACCGTAATGCACATCAGAGGATTAAGTTATCAAAAATAAACAAACCAACAAACATACAAACAGCGACAGGTATTTTTTAATTATCCCTTCACAGAGGAAAATAGAAAACCAGTTAGAAACATTCATATGAGAAAAAACCGACGGGCCGTAGCATAAATCAACAAATATATATAGTATACATAGCACATGTTAAATTATATGGTGAGCACTTATATGTACAGAATTGTAGTAAAGTACAAAAGAGAAGCTGTAAGCAGGATCACAGAAAAGTCAGATTATTATAGAAATGGGGTTCAACATGGTGTGGGGAATACAAAATATACAGAATTAGTAATAGATTGGATACAAACAGGCATACGAAAAACAATACAAACACTCTAATTAAAATTAGAAAACCATCAATACTTTTCCAATTCAATGCAATTTAAGTGCAAAATAAAAAAAGAGAAACCAAAATGAAACAACGTTTCAGACAAAAATTGAGCCTTTCCCCCACAACAAAGCACCGTGAGACATACGCAAAGAAGTGAAATCAAGATATACAAGAGACTGACAACCAAATAAACCGTTCAGAAATCAATTAAGTATACAGTTAAACAAGTAGTCACAAGAAAAGGAGAGATGAACACTTCGGGACAACCGAGGAGAGACCAGAAGTTGAGGGCGGTCCGGGCTGGACCGAAGAAAAGTAAAAGAGGGCCTGGCGGTTTTCAACGTTTCGCTAAACAAATATGCCAAAACACAATTTTTGGGCTTTTGGTTTTTGTCACCAAACACAGGTTTTTGGCACTTTTAGCAAAACTTTCCCCCTCTCCCAAAAACCTGAAATACCTTGATTTGTGCATAATCCAGTTGTTTTTTTGCAAGACAAGCTTTAAATTATTCAAGCTCATCGAAATATACAAGAAGCTTATTTTGTAGGATACGTGAATATAATTTATATATACTTGCTTTTCTTGCTCAAGTTTTTTACCTTTAGTTGTTGCTTCCAGTTCCATAACTTCTTTTCTTAGCTTTTTTCTCACCAACATTTTACCAGAATACGCTTCAAAACACGACGGCGAGTAAAGGTAGAATAGAATAAAAATACATAAAGCCAAGTATGATTATCAATTAAGTATGTGATTAATAATTAATTATTAATGAATTTTTGGTTTGGTGAATTTCCTGCAATCCAATCCAGTATATAATAAACAAAAACCTTCACTGAAATGAACAGTTGTATACACTTGTAAGGCAAACAAAGTTTTAGACCACAACATTTCTTACTTTGCGCAAAGGTCAGGGCTGAGCTAAAAATTTTTTAATCGAAATGGGGGGGGGGGTGTCAGGCGGAACAAATCCGGCCCGCGCTTGCTCATCTATAAGAAGCAGCCACAAATATACAAACGATTTCTCTAACAACATTGAAAATAGACGCTCCATGTTAAGGCACACAATCTCAGTTGCACTACACTCTACAAGTCTACAATGCAAATTTATTTTCCAAAATTGTTACGTAAGCGGCCTGTACTCTGTAATCGTAGGAAATGAAAATCGAAAACTGCGTCGAAAATTGGCGGCTTCAACTTGAAAACTAAAACAAACTCCAGAAAACTCATTTGTGGACAGGACACAATTTAGAACACTATTATAGCACCAAAAACTACCAAAGCTCCCAATAGCAACATACACTTTAAGCAGTACACTTATAGCACAAACGTAGTACCAGCAGCATAGTAATTAAAATAAAAAATTGAAAAATTCTGCAGTTACTGCAGTGCCAACGCATCCCTCTACCACTAAAACTTCCGAAACTGTCTGGCTGACACATCTAGGTACCCTGAAAACAATCCAAAATTTCAAAATCAAAGAAAATCATCCGAGTTAGCCTAAATCATCTAGACTTGAATGAACTAAGTTTTATTCAAATTTCCCCACCCCACTACTATCCGAATATTCCATTCATTCACGTTTGCCGGTAAGATATTTGTAAACAGAAAATGATATCTGATAGTGAAAATAAACTGATACGGTTCGATAACGATAAAAAATAAAGAAAGCCAAAAACTATATAACTAGCTCATTTCTGAAAACCCACAAGCCATATTTTACTAGAACTTCACAGTATGTTGCGAGCGCATGAATATAGCGTAGATTCGTAACAGAAAAACTCGAATCGACACAAAGTTCATGGAGAGCTTCTGCGACATAGCAAAATTCGCCAAAACTAACAAACCAAGAACTTCGCGTAAACTAAAGTTCAGATTCGTGTATACTGTATCTGTAACTGTAATCATCGCATCACTATAATTTTATTATAAAGTCCTATTCTACAATACTGTTTAAATTTTAATTTCATTACTGTAAACTGAAAAAAATGCCGTTCGTGTCACACACACATAAAATAAACAAAACAAGATATACCCAAATAAAAGTTAAACATATTTTTATGGCTATCAAACTTTGCAACAAAACAGTAACATACTGATAGAGATATATTTAATGAAATCAAGACTACATAATAGATAATGACAGTTTGACTGGCAGGGAATGACTGTTTACGTTTTACAAAATATACTACATCGCACCACAAACTACATAGCCTTCAATAAGCTCAGTCGCCGTATTTTTACCCGGTTGAATGACGCTACAAAGCTGGAACAAACATCTTTGGCTCTGCTCGTCGTGTCGGCTTCGAGTTTTGGAATTTAAATTATGCACTTAGTTACACCAAGAGTACATAATGATAAGAGTATGGCAGGCGTCACACTCTATGCAAAAAGGCAAACAACTATGCTTTGCGCGCTAACGGCTCCTTCCCCACAAATTGACCCCTCTCACTCCGCCCCTGTATATATGGGTACATAGTCCCAAACGTGTAAGTGAGCGACCCTCCGTTTGAACCCCGTACCTATATAGGGGCGGTGTGAGAGGGGTCAATTTGTGGGAGGGATCAGCCCGTAGGGCGCATAGCGTAGTTTTTGTCTTCACAGCATAGCATGACGTTTGCCATACTCTTATCGTTATGTACTCTTGGTTACGTGTATGTGAGTGCTCACAAACTTTTCAACCAATGTCGAAAACTAAGCTTTCGAGGTCAAACCATCAAAAATCTCAGTTTTTACATATATAATTTATGAACTTTTAGCTTCTTGAGCTTAGCTTCTTTAGCTTCTTTTACCTTCTAGCTTTGAACTCATTTTAAGCTTAGTAACAGCGATGTTTTGCATTTTTACCTTAAAAATGCTATTTTTTTGATAGAGATTTGGGTTTAATTATATCTTTGGCTTGCCCCCCACATTTAAAACCCTAAAAACTACCAGAGAGGGGCGTAGAGGGCCTACCAGCCTGTCACACTCTTATCCATTAATGTACTCTTGATATAAATGCAACATAATTAACTGGGGTTTTTAATAAATAGGTGGGGGACAAGTGGGGAGGTTCAAAAGTGGGGGATAAAATGGGCTAAAAATACTAAAATACAGTTTTCCACATTATACTGGTATAACTAAACATAAAAGTGCTCAAAAATTAAGTTTTAGCACCAAAACAGACGATTTTTGACCAAAAATTTCCAGCGAAGCCGGAAAATTCTTTTAAAATTTTGACCAGAGATCCTAAAAAGTTTGACATTTTTTAAGCACCTTAGGGTGAGTGGGGACTGGGGGGAAGCCCAAAAAAGTGGAGAAGGGAACGAGGGGGGGGGGCGAAAAGAGGGGGTGCCCCACCTTACCCCCCCCCCCCCCAGTAAAAACCCATATTAACTTAATTACATAAACATCAACTTAATTAAACAGCTCTAATCTTAGGCAGACGGAGGCTTGGTACCGGTGCTGACCCCTGACAGGGTGGAATTTAGACTTGAGGTTGAGAGTGAGCTAGAAACAGAGCCAGGTATGGGGGGCGCTGACTGTGGTAGCGTTGCAGAGCGTGAATGCTGCGAATGATGGTGACTGGAACTGGAGAAACTGGTATGACCACTAAGGGTGGTAATGGTGCTACTGCTGCTGTTGTAGGAAGGCTTGCTGTACTGGAGTCGAATGGAGTCTCTGAAAAAAAACAGACAGAATTGTGCATAATTTAATTATGAAAAATACAGCACAGTACAAAACCAATTAGTCAAATGAACTGACAATTAATAATGAGGGACAATGGAACCGTCTCCGTGGGAAATCCGATCGAAATGGACCCCATCAAATGGAGATCTCCACATGTGTCCCCTGGCATCCGTCTGGTCAACAGCGCTAATTGGTTTCCAATTGGCTGTACCATCCCATTTCTGTTTTTTAGCTTCAGTCATGTCGGAACTGGATACCTCCCGTTTTTAAATTATGCTACCGAGCTGGTGGGCCTCATCTGTTGCCTTATTTCGGGCTCCCCCTTTTTGGTCTGCCTTACTGGGCTGGGCGGGGAGGTGAAGGCGCTCTCTATATGGATGCGCACCGATTGTCGCCAAGGAAGAAAAAGTTGTAATTAGTCCTATGTTTTAGGTAGTTTTTAAGATGTTCTGTTTTGTTCTGTTCAAGTTTTATAATTTTTAGAATTACTAAACCGTTGTGGGGGGATAAAGATTCCATAAAAATTCGCCCGGCGACGCTTAACGATAAGTTTTGAATAATGGGGAGATAACCATACTTAAACTTTATTTTCTGTTAAGCCCCGGAAAACTTCAGCCGATAAATATTTAGGGGGTGCGGAGAGGGGGGGGGAGGTTCTTGTAGACACCTCGAAACGGAGTTTCAAACAACTCTATTGCAGCCTAGAACCCAACAAGCCAGTCATACAAAACATGGTCAAAGCTGTTAATTTACGCAACTAATTAAACATTATTAATTAATTAACAAACAATTTAAGAAAGAAAAGACTTACTTGTGATCCACCTTATTCTTTTCAATTCGCTTCTTGAGTCGAGTGACCCAGGTCTTGCACTCGTCAATGCTGTTACACAGGACCAGGAGATCACGGGCCAGGTAGGGATCATTTGTTACTGCAAAAAATAAACAAGCAAACATGTATACAAAGCAAATGAAAAATAAAAAACAGAAACAGAAAATCAAAATATAGTCGAGCATAGGGTTGATTATCAACTTAACCCTGACCCCAGGTAGTCTAAGGGCTAATTGGTTTTTTGCAACTTTTCGGGAAAGATTAGAAAATATATAAAGTTTGAAAAAACACTGAGGTAAAAGTTGACTAAAACTGGAAATCACACCAAAACAGTTATACGACAAGCCAGAATACCACTAATTATCAAGTTCCGTCTGCAAGTTAAGATATTAGGAGAGATTTAGTTGAAAATTTTGAAAAACCCTATATTCCCTTAATTTCCATCAATATTACAGACTTTTCTTGGCTTTACAGGCATACAATACCTTTGCAAGGAGCGCAGACGTCCTGATTTTTGTCCACATGATCCTTATGAATTTTCATTCGGCATCCTGCAAAAAGTAAAATAAAATAATCATTCAAATTCCAAAAGAACCGTTTGAAACCAGTCAGCTAAAACAGCTCATTAATTCATTCATTAATAACTAAAGATTAATAATTAAATCAAAGAAAAATCTTAAAACATCGGAAATAAATGTGTGCATAAATCGACATGCTAGATACTAAACGTACTTCTACACTCTAAGGCAGCCGGGGGTTTGAACATATGAGATAGCTGTTTATTGCAGGCATCGCAGGACGTAGGCATATGAAAGGTCAACTGGACAAATTCGTGACCCTTGTAAGGCACTAGGTCTAACTTATCCTGAAGTACAAAAGAGGTTGAAAAAATGAGAAGCAAAAAGCAGACAAAATACAAAACAACTTTAAAAATGCATTCAAAAACTAAGTCACTTAAATATTCACTAAAAACATTTCATCATCCAAGCACAATTGCTGCCTTAGCTGCATGTTATTCAGAAACTCTGTAAACAAAGTCAAAACAATTTTAACTAACAATTATTAATTATGTTAAAACGAAAGTAAATTCTCCGTTAATGAATTGGAACTTTCAAAATGAAGCATGAGGGTGAATTTTTTACTTACAAAACGATCAGTTTAAACCAGTCTATTTTTGTTTTGCTGTCAGTTGCCTCAAATTAAGCTTAAGTCGTATGCTTAATTCTCTCAACCGAAAACAATATTACTCTTTGAGTCCCTATTAACCCAATATCTCGTCTAAAAAACTGGCCGGTCTTATCCATTTCAATGTCCTTTACTGCACGTACCTCTTTGAGATCACCCTTTGGCGATTCATATAGGGCATGGCTGTCCTCTGACTTACACTTTTCACCTTCACCGGCGTACAATATCTAGAGTAGAATAGAAAAAATTACAAAAATAAAATAGCTTATGTCAAAAAACAATATCTACGTGTAAAATGTTTGCGTGTCTGTCCGATAAACATAGCATTACATACACGACTGTTGCAATAAAACGTTTTATCCACATTGGATACCATGTACCACGTACACCATGTTACATGATTAAAATTCTAATATTACTAAAAATGTTCTAATATTACTAAAAAATGTTCTAATATTACTACAAATTTACTTGAAAAATCCTAGGAATTTCACGTTCCAGGGCAAATCTGACATCAGACTGAGTCACGTGACGAACATGATACAGCTTTCTAAAATAGAGAACGAAGAAATGAAGCTGACAGGTCGCAAAAACCCACATAATTCAATCATAAATTTAATTTAAAATTAATTACGTAACCAAATTAATTGTAATTACAAAAGCAAAAAGCACGCTAATTTAGAAATACTGAGCTTGCTTTTAAATTGCAGACGGTGATCAAACAGATTTCAAATTGCAACAAAATTTGCTCAAATCGTATTATCTTTTAAAAAATTCAAAATTTGATTTGAAATAAAATTTCCTCAATTCAAACCTTCACAAAGGCAAATGTAGATCAAATCAGCCAGCCAACAAGATACAATTTTAATCAATTATTAATTATATATATACGATCAATTAATAATCAATCAATTATACAATACGTACTCAATATCCAAGATCAAATCCGGATTATTGGGCCGGTCCGCCTCACTGTTGTAGAGGATAATTTTTTTGGTAAAAACCACCATATACTGACGTTTCCAGCCACGCTTTTTTGGATTAATTTTATAGGGCACACTGACCATGCCTTCCAGAATAGGCTGCTGCTGTTGAGGCTGTGGTTGCGCTGAAAAAAGAAAAATATCAGAAAATTAGAAACAAAAGAAGACAGCCATCGTACCCCCTACGACCTACACATAAATTTCCATAAGGATCATTGAAACTTAACCTTGCTCCTAAATTTCCCGCAATAGAAATGAACAATTCTCAACTCTCCCCCCCCCCCAGAAAAACGAAACAAATCAAACAAAAACCTCACCGATCAGACTGGACGTGGATCCCGGCGAAATCAGGCTCAATTCCCCGTTCTGGGGGACGGAACCCGGGCCCGGGCCGGGGCCGGCCGGACCGGGCGGTGGGCTGGCCGCGTCCACATACTCCTGACTGTTGACACTGGCCGTGTCCGAGCCTGTCAGGGCCAGGACCAGCTTCTGATTCAGGGCCTCAATCTCGGCATCCTTGCTTTCCAGCTCCATCTGAAGGCGAGCACGCTGCTGGCCTTCCTCGTACAGGAGGGCCTGTGTTTCCTCCAGTGACTTCTGATACTTACGAGCCACGTCGTCGGTTTTCTTCTTTTCCTGGAAAAGAAATCAGAAAAAGAAAGTACAAAAAACTCATACGCTTTTGCTGATGAAGAACTGCAACGTACACAGAAAAAGTATTAAAATTTTTGGAACACACTACTACCGTGACAAGACAAACAACTGAGGAAACTGAAATCGGTAGAAAAGAAAGAAAAAATTGGAAACGAGAAAAACTGAAACAAAAAAGGCAAAATTTCTTCCACTTTTAAACCTGTTCCACTTTTTTGCAATTTCTCTTCAACAACACATCTCTTATGAGTTAAGACAAAGACATCTCTTATGAAAATGACAAAACAAAATTTGGAACAGAAATTCCTGAAAAATCCTTAAAGAAAAATCTCACCCAAGAAAACACAAACAATGAAAATAAATGAAAACAGCCAGACAAAAAACCTACATCCTGCAAATCCTGCTGCAGTTTTTTCAGTTCCTTCTGCAGACGCCGGGTCTCCACCCGATTGCCACCGCGACGATTATTTCCGCCCCCGCCGGGTTCTACTGCTTTCATCTGCATCACCTGGGCCAGCTTGTTGACAGCCTAAAAAAAGAACAAAAAGAAAACATGATAAAAGTAAAACTAAATACGCAAAAAATCAAATGATATTTTCCCAACACCTACAATGAAAAATATTGCATACAACGTCGTACAAGTTCTGCTTACAACGTGAAAATCATCACCATACTACAGACCGTACGTAGATTGTAGAAAGGAAAAGATTATTTTTAAAAATTAGTTTAAGAAAAATAAAATCTGTAAAATAAGAAAATATTTTTTCAAAAAATTTCATTTAAGCAAAAGTAAAATACGCACATTTTCTTTGAAGGTTCGCTCCCGTTCCAGCTGTTTTCGCAGCGCCTGCCTTTCTTCATCGTCTCTGCTGTACTCAGTTGATTTGGCATGAAGCTCTAAAAATATAACACAAAAATTTTCGAAATGAATACAACTACGTTTCTTCAAAAAGGTTAAAAAATGAAAATTAACTAGTTGTTACAATAGCAGGTAGATTTTTCAGTTTGTACATCTTGACAAGATCATCATCAAAAGGATTACTGTCGAAAAATCGTCACATCCGAGGAAAATTGAGCAAAAATAAAAAAAAACAGCGCAGGAAACTTTAAAACATTAAAAATTTAAATTACAATTTAATTTAGACTGCATACCGTCCTGTAAGCTAGTGATTTCTTCCCCGAGCATTTCTCGTTCCTTTCGCAGTTCATCAATATTTCGCAGAAATTCGGACTCCTTTTCACGAAGCTAAAAATACATCAAATTCCGCCAAAGTCAAAGTGTTTGCAACTTTTAAGAAACTAAGAAAGAAAGGACAGATACTAATAGGTGTCTGCAAGTAAGATAGTGATGAATTTATTTCAACAGTGTATACTTAAGAAAAGAGAGTTTAGACATGTTGCTGAGGAGCACTAGCATGGGCTGGGGGCGCTTACACTGCTCAGGGCTCCCTCTTTGCTCCCCAGCTCAGCACGATGACGTTGCAGTTGCTCTTTGAGCTCCAACTCAATCATGGTTTTCTGTCGCTCCACATCAGATAGGTTGTCCTCCATCAAGTGTCGCGTGGCTTGCTCCTCCTCCAGTTGACGACGTAGAATGGCTAGCTGATTTTGGAGAATGGATCTAGAATAGGAGAAAAAGTGACAGTGAAAATTGAAGTTAGCGAGGAAAAAGCTAAAAAATAACACAATCTGTTAAAACTAAATCGTGCACAGACTTTTGCCCCCTACCCCTATCTCCATCTGCGACCAATTTAACATACACTTATGCTAATCAATAAATATTCAAATTTATTAGTCAAAAATTAACTAAATAAAATTAAAAAATTACCGGTCATGTTCTAAGCTATGTAATTCTCTAGATTTCATCTCCAGCTCGTCAGTTAAATCTGCCACCTGCATTTTGTACAGTGCCTAAAGAACACAACAAATCAAAATCCAGTGTAAATTAAAATGTAAATTAAACATTCAAATTAAAGCCACATCAAAAATTGGTCCTGTGCAGGCTTCAAAAAAGCTCAAAGATATAAAAAATCAAAATAAAGTCTAAACTCGATTTGAGCTTTTTTTACTGGGGGGGGGCGCCCCCCCCCACTTTTTGGGTCCCCCCCCCACTCGACCCCTTCCCCCCCACTCGGCCCCACCCCAACTTTTTGGGCTTCCCCCCACTCACTATAAGGTGCCCAGAAAATGCCAAATTTTAAGGATTTTTGGTCAAAATTTTCAAAACTTTTCCGGCTTCGCCAGAATTTTTTGCTCAAAAATCGTCTATTTTGGTACTCAAACTCAATTTTTGAGCACTTTTAAGCAAAGTTATAGCAGTATATGTAGAAAACAGGCTATTTTTACTGCATTTTTAGCGATTTTAGACCACTTTAAATTCCCCCCCCACTTTTGGGTCCCCCCCCCACTAGTGGGGGGGGGGCTCCCCCCCACTCTCTCCACCCCCACTTTTTTCGCCTAGAAAAAGCCCAGTCGATCCTAGAACAATCAAAAATCTAAAAACTGAAAACAAATATTTAAATACCGCAAACTGTTCCTGCGTTCCCAGCTGTTCCTGATAATCTCGCACCTGGCGTTCATCTCCGCTACGGTCCCTGGAAAGTTTAATTAATTGACTGACTAAACGTTTAATTTAATATTAATATTGGGAGAGAAATTTACTGTTTAACAGTAAAGGAATGACCATAAAGCGCAAAACTTCAACTCTCAACAAAACACCGTAACATTTTCTACTCAGTTTTATTGCGATTGCTGGCAAAAACATTAGACAGATGGTAAACGAAAAGAGAATAAACCCTGCCCGAAAACCCCTGCCCTCCTCGAACTTTTATACTGAGAATATAATACAGTTTAATATTTACTAAAAATAGAAATTGACACTGCATGGTAGTATACGTACCTTCGCAACTTATTCAAGGCATCCTCATAGCTGTGGTTACTGTCTCGCAGAAGGGCCAGTTCCTACAAATAATAGTTATCAACGAAAGAAAATGATAACTATAGCAAATTCTTAAGTTTCAAAACAAGCGTTCGCTCAAGTCAGTTATCATTTTACGTTGGAAAAAGGTTTGTAAGGAAAGCATAGAATTCGTTCTTCTTCTCTTCATGTACGTACGTATAGCAGTAATTAAAAAGCAAAACATATCTGCACCAAAATTATTGCACTTATTATTTTTGCATTCTTTATGTATTAATTGATTGTACTATTATAATACCTTTTGCAACTGCTGCTCTCGTGCTATAGAGGTATGGAGATTGTTGCTGACATTTTTCAATTCATTATGAGTCATCAGGCGACGATTCTGTTCCTGTTCCAACTGGTGACCAAGTTGAGCAATCTACACACAGAAAAACACAAAATGTAGAAATTTCATTATGTCAAATCTCATTATATAATAGACTGCAGAAAGCCATCCATTTGAAAAAAACTAAACATTTATTGCAGACTCTGTTAACATTTTCATTCGGCCAGAAACTTCACAATCTACACACTTGATGCGAGAAATTTCACTGACTACGTAAAAACCTCATTCGGCTGAGTCAAGTATGAAATCATGACTCATAGCTGGATATTTTTTAATCATAATAAAAGCCTGGATACAAAAGTAGAAAAAATTGAGAACTTCCTTTTTTCTGATGCGGGTTCTTGGGGTTCTTGCTTTTATTTTGACATGGGCCGGGGAGGGGGGCATCCGGGGGGATTTTCGGGAAGATTTTTTTGCAAAAATGATACAACAGTTGGCATTTCTTGGCGTATGTACTTTGCTTGGAAAAACGCTAATCCCCTTCGCGAAGCCTTTGAAAAACCTTTAAAGTTTTACACGCCCCCCTTCCCGTGCGATGACTGAATGTCTCACAGGGAGGGTGTGTGACAACTGCAATTTTTGCAACCCTCTCCCTCCTGAAAAGGGACCGAAAATATCAACTGTACCCCAAATTTCCCCCGTTTCTTTTTGCGTCTGCGCATGCATCTCTATCTCCCTACCGTTTGAGCATCAGCCTTCTTTTCCGCTTCAAGGCGCTGGGCGGTCTGTCGCAGCGATTGCAGCTCGCAATCCGACCCGTTCAGTCGACGTTCGGCTTCACTGCGTTCCGTTTCCAGTCGCTTCCGAATTTCATTCTGCTCACGCAGACGTTCCTCAAGATCTACACAGCAAAGAACAAAAAATCAAAATAGCCCAAAATTCATTAAGCATACACATTAAGCATAAAACAAAATATCTTTAACTACATACACTAGTTTTTCCATATTTTCCATAATACGTAAGAGGAGCTTTTTGGCGCGTATCAAAAAGTAGAGCAAAAATCATAGACAAAAGAAACAAATAAAAAGAAAATGAAAAAATGAAAAATAGATCTCAATTTCTCATTAAATTTCCTCCTTACCTCTGACATAGGCCACGTTCTGTTCTTCTACGTTGTGCTTTTCAGTGCTCAGAACTCGAACACGACTCTGGTAGGCATCAATTTCTTCCTGGTAGCGATTTTCTAAATCCTGCAGCTGAGATTGCACCAGGGCATAGTCCTGCAAAAATTGAAATAAAAACTGAAAGGAAAATTGAAAAAACAATTTCATAAATTTTCAAACACAAACAGAAATCAACCAAGACCAGTTGTGTGCCCAACAGCTACAGCTCAAAGTTTTACACGGACAGTATAGTTTCGCTTTCGGCAAAATTTTGGATGACATTTCAGGGAAATTGAGCCAAAAATCTAAATACTTTGGGGGACAATTTTGACAAAAAGAGTCTTGTTACTTCGTTGCATTTTTTGTGACAAATTTTTCTTGTTTGACAGGTAAGTACAAACATACCAAAGGGCATCAATCTAAGTCCCCGTTAAGACCACCAATAAAATAAAAAATCCTGACAGTCCACAAGCAAAACAAAAAATCAATACTTTTTCCAGCTGAGCCTTTTTCTGCTGTAGAAGGGCATTTTCGTCCAAAGTGGATTGGTTCTGAGCCCGGGTTAGATCAAGTTCTGCCTGCAGACTGTGAAGTCGTGCTGAAACAGATAATTAAAATTAATTTAATTGACCACGTAATTAGGTAATAAGTATGACGTCCCAAATTAAAATCCATGTCACCAACTCACTACTGTTTAATTCTTCTAAGAGCTGCAACAATAAGGAGACTACTTTTAAGCCGTAAAGAAAATTTATACAAACTTCTCAAACTAAAAGTTTTCAAAAGTTTCATTACTAATTAGTAATTAATTATCAAATTAGTTAATTAATTACTGGACAGTTCAGCTTGATCCTTGCTCTGCTGCGAGACAGACTCCAGTTCATCCACAAACTTTTGTCGCATCTGCTCTAGCTCTTGTTCAAGCTGAAATTGTCGCTGGAGGGCACTGTCATACTTGGATCGCAATTCTAACAGCGCTCCTTCTTGGGCAGTATAACTCTATAAGTAGGATAAAAAGGGAAATACATAAAAGAAAAAATAGAAAAACTAACAAAAAGCAGTGATGACAATACTAAAAAATTAAAAACCTAAAAATACCCCATGCCCAGTTTAGTTTAGTTATATACTATACTATCATTACTGACGTAGACAAAGACAATTTACGTAAAACAAAAGAACTCTTAGTCACAAGTAATAGCTTTTCTTTTCTAGGGAAATCGGCAATAATTTCTTGACAAAGGAATAAAAACAACCTAAGCATAATCTGAAATTCTCAGAACCTTAATCTCAAATTCTCAAATTCAGAGTATTATTCCAAAAACCAGGCAAACAAAATCAATAGGAATTCAGGGTATGACCATTTCTGGACAAAAGAATGCAAATCGAAAGAGAAAAGTTGGAAGGGGGCAGAATAAATTCAAATTGAATCACACCAAATCAGATCCAAGTACAGCATATCACTGCAGTGGATGGTTACATTGCAGTTTAATCAAACACTAATACTCTACACAGTAATAAAACAACAGTACCTCCTGTAATTGTTGATACTGATTTCTGGCCTCAGTTTCACTGTCTTTGTGCTGTTTGACCCGTTCAGTCAGCTCAGCCACCTGAAACAAGCATCATAATTAAATTAATTTAATTTAATCAATTAAATTAATCTAATTTTAATTTAATGAAGCGTCATAGAAACAAAAACAGAAAAAACGAAAAACTCATCGATTAGAATGGATTTGCTGAAATTGCACCCCCTGAAAATTGCTGAAATTGCCAATTTTTAGCAAACTGTGCTGTGCCCCTAGAAAATTTCAAAATTCCATTCTCCATTCCAAGAAACCCAATAATGTTCTTTTTTCTTTCTATTTTTCTAGTCGCTTTCCATACCTGTTTCTTCAGCCCGTCAATTCTGTCCGAATCCGCTTTGCTGGTCGTCGCATCCTGCAATCGTTGACTTCGCTCCGCCTCCAACAGCCTTTGCGATTCTTCCAGTATCGACTCGGCCTTCCGTCTTGTCTCCAACTCTTGCTCTGCCTTACGCGACAACTGAAACATACACAGAACAGAAAGATAAGCGAGCGAGCAAGCAAATCAGAACAAAAGACACAAAATACGTACATCAAAGCTAAACTGGGAAAGTAATAATTCCACCTACAAAGTGCCCGTCTCACCTATTTCCACGACGCCTATAGGCCGGAAGCTATAATTTTCAAAATGAAAATGAAATCCAAAATGAGGAGTATCGAAAGCAGGGGTATAAGAAGGGGGCGACGGAGCCAATCAGAGGTTTGTTTTCATCAAATACTGATGCTAAATAGTTAATTGATTTCAACAGCAAATTAACTAACCATCTATCGAAATTTGGAAAAGAACAAAATGCTAGAGCTTCAACCATGCCTTGTCACATAAAGTACTGTTGCTAAACGGATGATATCGTCGCAAAGTTGGAAAAATATGAGAAATAATGGAAAAATCGGCAAAAGTCGCCAAAACATTTAAAGGGGGGGGGGGCTACGAAAGGGTTGGCACTACATCGTCGGTGAGACCTACTTTTTCCCCCAACGTTAGCCAACATATCAAATTAAAAAAGTTTAGGGTGGGCAACAATATATCTCATATACACCGTTTTTGGCATTACGCCAAAGTCGAAATTTTGGTGCGAAAAGTGGGTTTTTTGAAAAAGCTTTTCTGAATTCTGGTGGATTAACGGTTTGACCAATTCTGAAACTTTTTGCCACAAATGTTAACTGTTACTACTGCTAAATATTAAAAGTATTCTGGCTTTCGAGCGTTGCTTCCTTCTTCAGCTATAACAGCTCAAAATTTGAAATTTGACAAAAAGTTGCGATGTGACCGTGCGCCGTTTTCGATCTAATAAAATTGACAGCCCCTAGCCTACCCCAGCTTTTTACCAAATATTAGGCTCTAATAGGGGCAAACTGTCTGTGAGTTTCAAGGGTTGTGGTTTTCTGGTTAGTGTGCTATCAAACTTTTTGTTAAGCAATAACCCTTATTTTTAGGCCTGAAAAGCTAAGCGCAGTAAAAATGGGGTCAAAAAATTTTTTGTCTCCGATTTTGCGGAAAAGGTGCTTATAGGGGTTATTTGACCTGCTGAATCCGAATATAAAATCCATTTTTCGATATGGCGCTTCCTTCGTTCAGTATGCGCTTACAACTGTCTTAGAGCTTTTTGGAGCGATCGCCATCCATACTTTGAGAAATCAATCTAGCATTTCCAAACATTGGAGCGAGGTTTAGTGACATAGCTTTCGGCACATCTTGGTACACTCACAGGCCTGCAATGTGCAAAGTTTCAGCCGATTCTGCCACAGTACTTTGGAGTAATTGGCTCACATCTTCGAAATGGCACCAAATAACAGCGGCGACAATATCAATAATATAATCCAGCACTGCGAACGCAGGGATTAACGAAATCACGTCATTTATACCAAGGTTAAGACAGATACTTGGAGTATTAATTGCAGCAAAGCTTGGCTCATTTGGTAAACCACAGCTCATTAGAAGTTAGTTAACCTCCACCCGTATAGACCTACAACACCCAATTTTTCGCACTTTGATCGTATCGCACTGAAAAGTAGGCAATGGTCTAGAGATTATTTTACACGATATCAAAGCACTATACGTCCGAACTAATTCCTGAAAATTTGGTACCGTGCCTTGCACATAGCGACCAGGGCGAGGCCAAGTTTGTGTACGTGTCATGTCGAGCTTTGGACCGATAACACCAACTTCTGATGGCTCCACAGGACGCTACGCTGCATGGAATTCTTTCAAACTTTAAACTATTTTACACTAAACCTAATACTATTATGTGACAAAAGACTAGCTAGCTTTTCCAACATCGAACTTTTAGTGAAATTCGTAGCCCCCTCCCTTAATTATGACATAAGAAAAGGAGGACAAACAACTGTTGTAAGACTAGAAAAAATGATCCTCCGTAGCATGGAAGATTAATATGGGTGATGGTGAGGTATAAACTGTAAACAATTGTACAATAATCAAATCAATCAATAGTGTATTACTATCTTCAGAGTATATGTACCTCTTTTAGCTCTAGCCTTGTTGTGGCCAGGGTTCTTTCCAGGTCTAGGTAGTCCGACTGGAGCTTTTGCTCGGAGTCGCGCAGCTCTTCTAATTGTGAAAGTGCAGATCTGCAAAAAAACAACAATTAATAACAACTGAAAAAATTATCATCAATTAATTATTATCGTCTAATTAATTTTATGATAAAGATTATTAGGTCCGGCAAAACCTAATATGCAGAAACGATTTCTCGTCTGACATCACTGGCGGATCCACGACTTAATGACGGGGGGTGCGGTCACTCACGAGGAAAATTCTTACAGAGGGACTGGGAGGCGGAGCTCCCAAAAGGTGAAGGAATTTTTATTATTGCAATAAAAATGGTCTTCAAATCTTCAATTCTTTGCATTTTGAAGAACCGTAAAAAGTTTTCAAAATGTTACACACTTTTAGGCCAAAATGCCCATTTCAAGCTATTTCTACGCAAACACTATAGATTTGCTGTTAAGAAGAAGAAAATTTGCGCCGAAGGCGCAAAAGTTTTTGAATTTGTCCTTCTTCTATATTTATCCTTAATTTTTTCAACCTTCGAATCGACCCTGGATCCGCCGCTGTCTGACATTTATTGCTCACCAAGACTTGAAGACAGTTTAACATAAAACGCGCTAAACCAGCCAGAAAATTTATCACAACTTGCAGAATCAAACTTAAAAAAATTTGGCAGATGTTGCGAAATAAAAGACAAACTACAAAAAACACTAAAACTGTTAACATGCTATAGCACTATTAGATGCAACATCAGAGTTCATTCATTTGCAACAGCAAGCTACTAACTGTAAGGCCAATCTCTAAAATGTCCAAATTTTAGAGAACACAATTGTTCAAAATTTTGGGCAAAAAGTGTTCCAAAGAATTCTATCTTGTATATAAATCCTCCCTTGGAAATCTAATAAACTGCCCCCACGACATAAAAACTGGCGCAGTTGCAGGCTACAACATTTTGTTGGATCCTATTCTGTGGAACTCCTCCTCTACCGAAGTTCAGAAAGCAATAAACTTGGGGAGTAAAGCGAAAACAATACTAACTAAATCAATGCTTGGGGTGGTGATTCCTTTTGGACACATATTGTTGGTTGACGGCTCAAACCAAGATGAAATTTGATGAAAATTTCCAAAATAACTTCATTTGGCCTTCTAACACCCTCCGCGCAATCCCGCTTCAAAATTTCGATATTTCCGTTCAGGTCGGTTTTTGCCAATTTCTGACAGTTGAGCAGCAACTGCATAGTTATGACCATACTCATTTGAAAGATCTCGTTGAGCTCTACATTTTTGCTTTTAGAAGCAACTTTCTAGCTCTTCTCTAGTGTGAGATATAGCCGATTTTCTTATTTTGGCGTTGAAAACTTGTCATTTTTGCAGAAATCAAATAATCGACGATTTCTTGAGCTACGCATACCGTAAAATTAATCTCAGGGTGTCGATTTGAAGGTCTTGTCGAGACCGATTATTCGAGGCACGATAATCTTCCAACTGCTATCCCGTGAGCTGCTATCATAAAAAATGTAGTTTTTGCAAAAACATGACTCAATTTTTTCCAGCGATTGTGGAGCATTTACTATGCAAGCTAGAGGGTTGCCACTTACTAGACGTGTTTTACACAAAAATACCCAGGGACCCTTCTTTAGTTGCCCCGATTGCTGCTTTCTAGCTGAAGTGGCCGCTTGCTGAAGTTAGGAAAAGTAGGCGAAATCCAGGTTGCGCAAACATTTTAGCTAATTTCTTCATAACGAAGAGTGATTTCATGATAATTAAAAAAGGGTCCCCAGCTATTTGATAGTGGAATCGAATGATCTAGCCGATGCCTCA
Source organism: Trissonchulus latispiculum (assembly GCA_030248195.1). Lineage (NCBI taxonomy): Eukaryota > Metazoa > Nematoda > Enoplea > Enoplida > Ironidae > Trissonchulus > Trissonchulus latispiculum. The sequence continues at coordinate 25,432 of JASAND010023906.1, forward strand.
CGAAAAAAATTACTTTAGTCTGCAAAAAATCTGGAAAATTAAAGTATTTCGAAAATCCAGTAAAATAGTTTCCGAAAACTGAAGTTAGTTTCATTGCATTCATAGAAAGAGAAAATATTAAGCTCCATTTTGATATAAAAATGGATTCTTAGCTCTAAGTAATGAATGAGTAATAAGGGTTCAAAGTTGATGTCTCTAAAAGGAATCACCACCTTAAACTGATCTACTTTGCAGCATATATACACTGTTAAAGTTAGTGTTCACCACAAAAATAACCAGATTTAGTGGTTGAAACAGCAAACTAAGTACAAATCCAAAGCAAAGCAGGGAAGTTTTTGGCCTTATCAGCAATTTTTTTCAATGCTAAATTTGGTACTAAAAACGGTGCCAATTTGCTAAAGGGCGGCAATTTTTTTGAGGGAATCACAAATTTTGGGGGCAAGCGAATTACGGGAGCCAATCTCCCCAATAGAATTAACACAGGAGAATTCGAGAAAAAGGATCATGTGTAGGTAAATTTTACCGCAATGGGTTAAAACACACGACGTTATAGGACTTATTCTACTTGGGGGGCGCCCCCTCCAAGTGGATGCCCACGGTACCAAATTTTGTCCTCAGACAACCAAACTTTAAATTTCAAAAATTTTACAGTTCCGGCGGAGATTTAAATTTCCTTATCTATGCACTAAAAATCTACTTTTTCGGCGAGGCGAATACTATAAAAATAGCACAATTTTTAGCGTATTTTCAGAAAATTATCCCGCCCTCCCAAAACAACCCCCCACAGGAAATATTCCCTAGAATAAGCAGCTTTACAATCAGTTTTTTTGCAGGGAAAGGGCGTACGATGTGGTGGGGCGGAGGACAAATTTTCCTACTTCCCAGAGACCTGTATTTTTCATCCAGTTGCTGCCTGGAGAGAAGCTCTTCCTGTAGACGTTTCTGCAGATCATCACTGTTGGTAGAGTTGCGATTAAAGTCCAAGTCCGAAGCCGCCTACAATTCCCAAACAACCAACAAAAATAAACAAACGAAACAACCAAACAGACAACTGCTAGTAAAAAGTTTGAGCTAAAACTAATGCGAATAGTTGAGCAAGACCAAGCAAAACTGTTTACATCTGCAGAACAGTTTAGACTGCAATAAAGCCAAATTGCTCCAGGAAAACAAAACCAGATTTGAAGGAGGCGGAGAGCAAGTGAGCTCTACCAGTAAAATGGTCCTTTCTACCGGAGGGTGGGCGCCCCTAACTTCTGCCTTCGGACCCCTTCCCTCTCCCCACTCCCCACTTTTTGGCATCCCCCCCACTTGGCTTGAGATGCTCAGAAACTGCCAAATTTCAAGGATTTTGGTGATATTTTTTAGAACAAGCTAACCTTACTAATTTCAGACTATTTAGGTTACTCTTCCACTTTTGCCCCCCCCCACTATAGTGGGGTGAGGGGGGCTCCCCCAAGCAGAGAAAATGTCTAGAGTAAGGAAGGAACACATCACAACCCCTGAAGCAGCGTGGTCATTGAAACACCGCCCCTCTTGCTTAAGGCATGTGTGGGGAGAATGGGTAGTGTCCTGCCCAAGACACGAGATCTCAATTCTTGAGTCACACGTGCCCATGATACTCTCCACAAACTAATGCAACAACCTTCTACACCGGATAGCGGACAGCAAACCATTATTAGAGTCTTGGGAAACAATTATTTTCACCACTACTACAGAGAAAGCGTTCAGCGATTGTCAGTTAATGGAAAGCTAGCAAGGCTCGGACATTTATACTACCACAATAATATTTATATAGCAGAGAAAAACACAGCAAACCGGCCATTAACTGTTAGGAAAGGCAGGACTACAGAAGAAAATTATTAAGACTACAGGAAGGTTAATGACTGAAAATTTGAATCTGGATCACCACCACTTACCACAGGGGGTTTTCCACCAAGGCCCAGGTCTGAGGACCGACTACCATTCGACAGTTGAAGAGGTCTGGAAGTCAAAAACTGAATAATAAGAAACAAATCAGCAAAAGTCTGATTACGAACATTCGAAGGGTTTCTTGCAAAACAGAAACAGAAAGAAGCAAAATCAGTCAAGAAACCAAATATTATCACTAAGAGTACATAATATAAGTGTGACAGCAGGCAAGCTCTCTGTTATCAGCTCTAGGTACATGCTCTGTTCGCTAACGGCTGACCCCCCCACAAATGTGTATGCTCACTTCAAAGAGATTTGCATTTGCATTCTAAAGCTCGAAGCAGACACAAATTGGACGCAGGTAGGCGCTGTGTTTTCGAGCTTTAACACGTAAGGATACGGCGAGTGAGCGTACAGAAACGTGTACTGGGTACACATTTGTGGGGGGGGGGTCACTTAGGTACACGTTTGTGGAAGGAGGGTCAGCCGTTAGCGTGCAGAGCATGTACCTAGAACTGATAACAGAGAGCCTACCAGCTGTCACACTATTATCTATTATGTACTCTTGATATCACCAACCATTGCTAACACTGAACTGTAGTAGCACCTCTTAACTTAACTGAGAAGAAACTATCCAACCGATTCCAAAATCAGGTGCCCTTTCGTCTAATAATTGTGGAAACGCGAGGGGAGGGTTGTCAAGTCATTACTCAAAAACGCGTTCAGTTAAAAACTACAATATCATACTTCCAAAAAGAACGATACCCAACCCCATTTTCACCACAAAATAAACCCCTAACCAACAAGTTGTTAAGAATGTTTATTTGGAAGAAAATCTTCAAAAAATATCAAAAATATGCCTCCCCCTCCCCCACTTTTTCCGCCTTACATCTCCTGCTGCCGGGAATAGGTGAAGCCAATAAAGGGTAGTTGGTTCCCAGTGAAGGCAATGGGGACCTGGAAACTTTCCTGGGGGGCGCTGTCGTGTTCAATCTCATCAAAATGACTCGTATCATCGTCGCTGGCCAGGTCAGGAACCACTGGGGGGCGACCTAAAAATAAAGAAAAGTAAAAAAGAAAAAAGAAAATACAAAAACTGACACATTTTGTGGTCAACTAAGGCGCATCTAAGCCAACAGAGGAAGAAACGCGAAATCCTAAGACCTCCTCCACCATCCAGAAGAGTAAAAATTATTGTCGTTAATGTTTCATGACACAAAATTGAAAATTAAAAAGCTTAGCTAAACCTTAATTTGAAATCTAATAATTATTAGTAACTAATTAATTCTGACATATATACTTACAATTTCTTATCGTTTCCCAGCTGAAAACGTCGGTTCTAAAGAAAGGATGTTCCTTAATTTCGTGGACACCTTCACGACCAAGACGAACTGTCCTAAAAAAGAGGTTATATAAGTCGAAAAAACTGAAAAATTAATATTCAATTCATTCTACATGTGTTTATAGAAAAACCTAATAATCTACGTATTTCCAAATTTAATATTGCTGTAAAGCTAACAGTGTTGGATAGAAGGGATGGAAAGTGTGTTGAAAACTATTTTAATCTCTTCGAAACCATAAAAGCAATTAGAAATTAGAATAGCGATAAAATGTAGGAACAAAGCTAGAACATTTCTTAAATTTTCTTACCTCACACATACATATACATACAGACGTACATACATACGTACATACATACATAAGTACATATCGTAAGTAACAGAGTACGTACCTTTCGGATAGGAATTTACAGATAATATCTTTGGCACTATCGGAAATTTCCACATCATCGGGAAAGGCAAGGGAACTGTTGTGATTCATAATCTTACTGTAAGTTGCCACCAGGGAGTCAGCATAGAAGGGCGTTTCCCCTGAAAAAGTAGCCAGGAAACAATACTTTTACTTTAATTTTAATATAAAAATGAAAATTTTTAATCTATTACGTTTTATCTTCCTTCTCAGTACATTTCTACTATGATGGTGAAGGCATCACAGCAATTTATATAGCACTCACTACTCCAAGCTAAAAATACCCAAAGAGTATGCCCACGCCCAGTGGCGCACCCAGGATTTTGAAAGGGGGGAGGTTAGGGTTTTTGTCAGGATGCGGGAAATCATTTTTCGCATTGTTCAAAAATTTTCAATTTCTCTGGGAAGTTCAGCCTTGAAGACTCACTTATTTACAGCAACTGGTCCTTGATCCACAAGCCAAAGGGGTGCAAAAGGTTCTTCAATTTTTTCCACTTTCTGCACTGAAAAGCTGCTAAAATTGCCCCTTCGATCTGTTCAAAAGAAAAGGAATTTGCAACCACCAAACCACCCCCCTCCCCTCTTTAACTAAAATCCCAACCCCACACACCAAACGTACCGATCAACATTTCATAGATGAAGACACCCACAGACCACCAGTCACATTCACGTCCATAGACGCCCTCTCCGCCCTGACTTTTCAAGACTTCGGGACCTGGAAAAAAACAAGAGAAGAAACAGAAAAATAAAGGAAAGGGAACAAAAACACAGGATTATTTTACTTAAATATGCAGTGTTATAAGACAATTGCGTAAGTAGAAATCACTCAGAGGTGAACCCGAAATCCAGTGAAGGTAGCGAGAGAGACTGATTCACTGTTTAAACTAAATTTCTCAAAATGATTGACAGCTCAACCAAGTGTTAGACGCATTTGGGCGGTCGTCAAAAATGCCAGCAGAGACACGATTTTGTCGAGAAGCAAAATGTTTCGTATAAGACATTGCCTATCCAATAAAACTGAACACGACAGCGGTTTAGATGGACACTAATCAGGAGCCACAAACTGTTTGAATTTCATTTCTTCATTTCCCAAATTTAAAGCTATGTATATATATACAATTTCAGAACACTGGCAAAACTTAGGTCTAACCGTGTTACACTTACTAATATAGTCAGGAGTACCCACGGCAGTAGTGCACCGTACAAATCCGTCCTGAAAATATAGAAAAGAATGCAACAAAAGGTAATGAACATGTCATGAACAAATAATTTTGAATTAAACAACAGTGCTTAAACAGCTGTTCAACAATGTTCTGCAACAAAGTAAGTAATTTAAAATCTGGTTTTCAGAGTGAAGGCCCGCACCCAGCATTTTAGAACGGATGGTGTTAGAACGCTGAAACATCTTATTTTAGAGTTTCATCTTGATTTCTGCCGTCAACCAACAGTATGTGCCCAAAAGGAATCACCACCTTAAACTGGTATTTGTAAGCAACAGATTAGATCCAATAACTGTAAAGTCAACTGAACTTAAATTAAAAATTGCACGTTTTCTTAATTTTAATTAAAGTTTCCACCAAAAACTGATCCTGTGAAAATGATTCTCAGAAGCAAGCCTGACCTTTCCCATTTTAACACAGGTTCCAAAATCAGCCAACTTCACATGACCCGAGGCACTGATTAGCATGTTGTCAGGCTTAACGTCCCTGAAAGAAAATATAATAAATAATTGTGACAAAAATAAAACGAAAATGGAAGAAAAATTATGATGTCAACAAAGACAGTGCATAATAATATAGTACACATTATTTGCGTTACGGCACGCTCATTTCGGTAAATTAATGGTCAGGTTGCTCCGGCTGATAACACTGGCACAAACTTTTACGCTCAAATCAATTGCACTTCATCTTTTCCTGGCAACAGTCACTACGACTACATCAACTTTTAGATCCGAAAAATTCGGCACTGAGGTGGGGATCGAACCCACAACCTTCAGTTAATTACAACAAAGCTCCACCGATTGAGCCACTCAAGCACAATCGAGCCCAGCTTAAGGTTTAATTCGTTCCCAAACTGCAGTGACATTTTAGAGGATACTTTCGAGCACACTTTGACAAAAGGGGTATGGGGGTCTCAAAAAACTGTAGGTTCGGTGCAAGGGATAGCAAAATCACGGCCAAGGGACAGAGAACAGTTCCAGGTAAGGCAGACCAAACTAAAAATTAGTGCCAATTTTAGCCAAAAATTGCCAAAAGTTCTAGTAGTCCGGTAGTCAGGCCCCGGCTTGGACCGGGGTCTGAACTCAGCTAAAATTGTAGAAGCTTTAACTGTCTTTTTACTGTAATTTTGCAACTCTTGACGTCAAAAATGAATAAAAACAAGGGAGACAGTCACCTGGCTGAACGAAAACTGCATTAAATATAGTGTCTGTGCCGCATTTTCGTGACCTGTTAAAATTGTAAGAAATTGAGCCCTGCATTAAATATAGTGTCTGTGCCGCATTTTCGTGACCTGTTAAAATTGTAAGAAATTGAGCCCTGCATTAAATATAGTGTCTGTGCCGCATTTTCGTGACCTGTTAAAATTGTAAGAAATTGAGCCACTTTCTGCCTTTAAGGCCCCGGCTCCGGTCCTGACCGGGGCCGAGAGCTGGCCCCGGTGTATCTCTAATTACTACGGACTCCGAAAGTGAGTTCCATGTATCGACAACTAGAATAGCTAAATAGGTTTTAAAATCTGTTGAGAATTGTGGCTTCGCAGGATTTAACAAGTGTGTATTGTGTATTGTGTATTGTATTGTGTATTGTGCTTGTGAACTACGAGGGAAAACATAGATGTAAAACGACACAGCCATATACATGTTATATGTACAACGTATTTCCCGCTAAATGGACGAAATGAGCAAGCTCCTACGTAAGTAAGCAATCACCTATGAATGTATCCCATCGAGTGTATGGCGTCTAGGGCCAGGACCACCTCAGCTGTATAGAACTGGGCCCACTTCTCAGGGACATCATAGTTTGACATGAGGTTTACCAGATCACCGCCCGGCATATATTCCATTACCATGTAGAGATTCTTGTGATCTTGAAAGGCATAGTGAAGCTGCAACAGAAAAACGGAGAGGCCCATTCGTAGACATAAGGTACGTAGAAAGAGGGTGACTATCGTTCCAAAAAAACTACAAAGACATGAAGAACCTACAAAACAAACTGGAAGGGAAATATATAATCTTTAATTGTTTTAGTTAAAACAATTATATATTGATTTTTTGCCATATGGGCATGCTAACCTTAACAATCCACTCCGAGTCAGCGTAGGCCATAATGTCTCGTTCTTCCCAGAAGAAGGCAGAATCTGCACGTTTAATCTGAAAAACTATCCATTTTCATTAAAATTCCCAAAGCCATAAAAATTCGGAAAAATCTAACCTATATAAATCTAATGCAATTTATTTTCACATCTCAATAAGAAAGCCTGAACAACTAAGCGGACCTTGAAAGACACGCCATGTATACATACATACGTACCATTTCAAACTTATTCAGCAGTTTCATGGCATAAACTTTCTGGTTATGCCGATTTCTAACCAGCTGAACTTCCCCGAAAGCACCACGCCCGATCACTTTGATCAGATAATAGTCTGAGGCACGCATTCGAGCATTGCTGAGATCTGAGGCAGCACCTTTATCTGAAAAATCACAAAAATGAAAAACTAGAAAAAATTAGAAAATTCACTGAAAGCTAATTGAACATCATAGTAGCTCGTGTCGTTTATTTCAATGTTTAGGAGGGGGGGGGGCTGGTTCACTCCAAAATACGTTTATAACACTAACACCAGGACTACCACGAAAAGCTTTCCATTTTGTTCATCAACTTAGAGCTTCCAATTTTTCATTTTCAAAAAACAACAAAATTGAAAATCAAGATAGCCCAAGAAATTTTCTGAACATTTTGTTTAATCAATTGAGTTGACCCGATTGATTCATAATGACATGTTGCCATATGCGATAGGCATCCAGGGTGAGTTGCAAAAATGCTCCTAAAGCTACGAGCGTTCCCCACATCAATCTACGAGGTCATTTAGGGAAGAATTTAGTTGTCAAAAGATTCTCCTAACCTAGGAGTGCTGTCCACCACACTAATCTTTCTCCAAAGTTAGGAACTGTTACCAGCTAAACTTCAAAAAGTCTTTATAACAGGATTCAGGAGACCTCGTTATTCCCTTCTAGACAGTTAGTGGGCACTTACGTTATATTTTTGCAAAACAAACTCTTCAAAGCCGAAAAACTAATCAACTGTAAAAAGGCAAGTCACTAGAGAAAAACTTACTTTTGTTAGAAACTTTGGACGTTGGTGAATTCACTGGCGAATCAACTGTTTTGGTGCAAAGATTTTCAAATTTTAAAATTAAATTTGACAAAGAGCTAGACCGACAAAGCGGACCGTTAAGCTTCCGTTCGTTACGCATATTTGGAACCTCAAAAAATTCAAAGAATTAGTTTTTAAGAGTACGAAATAATAATTATATGCACATATGCTTAGCATACGGTAGTATACGTATATATATAATTCAAGTTTACCGAAAGAATAATTCGCAAACTAAAACCGAAAAATTTGCTGAGAATAAAAAAATAGGAAAAGCCTAGCTGCTGTTGATAGATTCAAGAAATCTCTTTTATGGAAACAAAACAAACATTCACATTAGTAATCAAGCACAAAACTGTGCAAAGGTAACGTGTTTCCTAACTCAAACAACAAACAAGAGGTATAAAGCAACAATGGTATGTAAAAGAGCTCCGTAACTCAACACAACTACGTAATAAGAAAACAATGGGGCGTGCGCCATACAAAGCGCAGAGCGCTAAAATTAAGTTTGAAATAAAAGCTTTCCAGTGGGTGTAAAAGTTGGCGCAAAAGCTTAAAACAGCTGTGCAAGCATAGTCGCTGCGGTGCTGAATATATTATAAGCATGTGCAGTGTACGTATATATATATTTACCAAGTTGCATACAAGTTAACATTTACTTAATTAAAAAATTATTTTCCCATAGCAAAAGTAAAAGAGGGGAAGGAAGAAACAACGCAGCGATAGCACACGACACCCATTCTACATTTATTATGCTGCAAACAAATTTGCAAAATATGTTACGCAACTTAACCATTTAACTAAGTTCCCAAAGACTGATAAACGGTTTGCGATTAGAACAATTTTGAGGCTCGCTACAGCTGCTTCAGCAAACAAAAATGCAAAAAACCGTATATGCTAGCTAAAAACTGTTCGAATAATGAGACGGCAAACAAAAACAAAGTCGCACGGAAATGAGATAAATTAGCGCTAGCTAGCTAGCTTCGCTTAGCAATTTAAAATGTATATACGTATAGTCAATCGGGAAAAATCCACTTTTTCTTTCTTGGACCAGAACTTTCGACTGGTTTGGGCTAGCACAACTTTGATACTATATTTAATTAGGGTTTGCCCTAAGCTTTCGAATGAGGTACAGTTTGTCTCTCTAGGCCCTGCCGTTATGGAGAAATTAAAGTTTTTCGTGTCGGAAAAAACCCATCGGCGGGGAAAACCCCACCAGGATTTTTTTGCTGGAAGCGTGCCAGAACAATTTTGACGGTGCCATTCGAAAGAGCGGTAATTAGTAGACTCTATTAAGCACACGTATGTGTTTAATTAAGGTTTCCTGCTAATGGTTACAAAAATATTCAATTTTGAAAAATGGGTTTTTTCCCGCCAACTGGTTGTAAATTATAGATTATACTCTTACGTCGAGCATGCTATTCCACCTATTGCCTTTCCCCTTTTCTCGCATGCTCTGCAAACGGGGACAAGCAAAATTATTCTTGAAAATACACCTTACCACGCAGACCGAAATCTACGGATGATAGCAAGAAGCCGGGCTTCGAATGTAGTGAAAAATTGGAGAAATTAGGGGAGTAAAAAGGGAAAGGCAAAAGAAAACCGGAAAACTTTAATGTTTTTGATGTGAAGCTTTCTTCTTCTTATTATGTAGAGTATACATATAGTTCAAAACAAAGTTTTTTTGCGAAGCTCGTAAACGCCGCGAATCAAGCGAAATTTCGCCAAATTGAGAAGTAAGCGAAATAGTTAGCTCGCCAGCTAATCTGAGTGGTTTGCTCCATATCCACCAAAAATTGACACAAAGTTTTTAAAATCTAATTTAGACTCAAGATCTGGTTCCTTCGCGAAGTTCGCTGAAGTTTAGCGAAGTTCGCACAATTACGCGAAATGCGTCAAGATTTTAGCGAATTTCGTGAAGATTTTAAAGAAGTTTGAAGGAATTTCGTTAAAATCTTTGCGAACTTCGCGAAAAGTTGGGGAACTTCGCTAAAACTTGGCGAATTTCGCAAAATGCTGCGAAGGCAGCAAATCTTTAATCCAAATTAGATTTTAAATTTCTTTGCCAATTTTTGGTAGATATGGAGAAACCCCCTCAAATTAGCTAGCTAACGATTTCGCGAAGTTCACTAACTTTTTCGCGAACTTCTCACTATCTAGCGAAATTTCGCTTGCTTCGCGGAGTTTAATTAATTTGGGTTAAAAAATTAACTTTGGGTTGAGCTATACTGTAGTGTACATGCAAACTTTCATGTTTTTGATTTCATGAATAATCGCATATAACTCTGCATACAACGGTTCTCTCACTCCAACCAGAATACAAGACACTGCCTGACTGACTCAAAATAAATTCTCGTAGAGACAGGGAGCCAAAAATGGTCTTCGTTTAAAGCTTACTTCTGATAGCTAGCCGGTTGTTAGCTCCACAGCTATAATTGCATTACAGAAAAATACGGAAAGCTTACATCGCGAAAGAAAGTTGTCAATATTTCTAATTTTTCGTAAGGCAGGATAATCACAGTCTGCTACAAAGGCCTCAATTCCGTCCTAAAATGGCATCCAAAACTAGTCAGCAGATCGAAAAATACAACATAAATGAAGAAGTAACAATGTATATACGTATATGTATATATATATATATATATATATATATATATATATATATATATATATATATATAGATGCACCGGGGCCGCCACTACCGGGGCCGGGGCCGGACCACATCGTGGCCCCGGCCGGGGCCGGGGCCACCTCGGCCCCGGTACCGGGGCCTAGAAATCGGGGGTCCAAATCAGAAATTTTCAAAAATTTTTTTGAAAATTTAAATTTTGCAATAATTTTTGATATACAAACGTTACTATCGTTGTTTTCGTTCATATCAGCATGAAAACAAACGATTTTTAACACTTTTTGACTTTCGAAAATTCAAAATTTTGGTCAAAAAATGTCAAAAATTTACAAAATTTTGCTAATTTTTGGCCCCGGTAGGTACCGGGGCCTGACCACCGGGGCCGGGGCCGGGGCCTGGCCCCGGTGCATCCCTAATATATATATATATATATATATATATATATACAAGAACAAAAAGTGCTCCTTCGTCGCATGTAAAATACATATGAGTCTTCGTAGGCAGGTTGTACATAAGCAAAAACTAGCCTGTAAAATACATATGAGTTCCGTAGGGAGGTTGTAAATTAAGGAAAACAAGTTGCAACCGCTTAACATATGAGCCTGTCCTACAACGAGGCTCATATTGGCGTATGTCATAATACGAATAATTTGCAGATATGTATTTTACTTTTATATAAATACATACTGCATAAAGCTTTTCATTACAAAATATTATCCTTCATATCTGGGCTTATTCTAGGGATTTTTTCTTGGGGGGGGGCCCCCCCCAAAGGTCCGAGGGGCAAGGAATTTTTGGGGGGGGCGAAAATTTTTCGAAAAATATAATAAAAATAGCGCTATTTTTCTGGCATATACTATAAAAGTTGATTTTCATAGCAAAAATAAGCAGATTTAGTGTTGAAAAGGGCAAAAATTGAGTAAAAATCTCCGGCGAAGCCGGAAAATTTTTGAAAATTTGGCCTTCTGAGCGATTTTTTAGGGCAAAATTTGGTACCAAAAGGGGCGCCTACTTGTTTTGGGGGGGGGCGATTTTTGGGGGGGGGAACGAATTTTGGGGGGGGTAGGGTGTTTATGGGGGGGCCCCACCCCCCCCCACTAGAATAAGCCCAGCATATAATGTTGATCAGTCATTATAGTGTGCATATGCTCAATACGGTACGCCATGAGGCGCTTTGACTCACAGCCAAGTGGGAACGCATTCTGCGTGTGTATAATGTGAAAGTGTTTCGAGAATGCATTGGAGGTGTGCCATAGTGTTTCAGGAAACATCAGGTTGCATGTACAGTTCAGCTTGAGCAGTCGCAGTTCACTTCAGTCAATTTCTTCTGGGCCACAACGTCTACACATTTTTCCGTAGTGAGGATGAAGCTGAGGTTCTTTAATGAGGCTTTAATGTGGAATGCACTGTGACGCCAATATGAGCCTCGTTGTAGGACAGGCTCATATGTTAAGCGGTTGCAACTTGTTTTCCTTAATTTACAACCTCCCTACGGAACTCATATGTATTTTACAGGCTAGTTTTTGCTTATGTACAACCTGCCTACGAAGACTCATATGTATTTTACATGCGACGAAGGAGCACTTTTTGTTCTTGTTTTCTATTATTTTATATATGTATGCTCCTGAAGGTATGTAGATATCTTTCAACAGTAGCAAGCAAGCCAACCACAGCACTCCACAACCACTTTGAGCATGCAGTTCTATGACAAAAGTTGCTCAGCTCGCTTAGGGCTTTCATTTGGTACCAAATTTGACCACTTTTGAAAAATTTCATTTTTGACCGAAAATCGCCTAAGTCCCCACCTCACCCCACCACAGCACTCTACAGCCACTTTGAGCACGCAGTTCTATGACAAAAGTTGCTCAGCTCGCTTAGGGCTTTCATTTGGCACCAAATTTGACCACTTTTGAAAAATTTCATTTTTGACCGAAAATCACCTAAGTCCCCACCCCACCCCACCACAGCACTCTACAGCCACTTTGAGCATGCAGTTCTATGACAAAAGTTGCTCAGCTCGCTTAGGGCTTTCACTTGGCACCAAATTTGACCACTTTTGAAAAATTTCTTTTTTGACCGAAAATCACCTAAGACCCCACCCCACCCCACCACAGTACTCTACAGCCACTTTGAGCATGCAGTTCTATGACAAAAGTTGCTCAGCTCGCTCAGGGCTTTCATTTGGTACCAAATTTGACCACTTTTGAAAATTTTCATTTTTGACCCCATGACCTCCCACCGACCTGACCCTCCAGATGGCAAAGTGGAACCAGCACAGCAAGATGGGTGGGTCAGACGGCAAAACGGATGCCAGGAATAAGCTGGGCGCACCAGAAAACCCCTATAGACAATGTTTTGAGAGGCTATGTACAGTCCTATATGATGTTCCCGGAAGTCGGTACCGACCGGACCCTCCAGACGGCAAAGTGGAACCAGCACAGCAAGATGGGTGGGTCAGACGGTAAAACGGACACCGGGAATGAGCTGGGCGCACCAGAAAACCCCTATAGACAAAGTTTGGAGAGGCTTTGTAAAGCCTACTATGGACCTCCGGGAAGCGGTTACCGACCTGACCCCTCAGACGGCCAAGTGGAACCAACCCAGCAACTTGGGTTACTCGGGCAGCAAAACTGATAGCGGGAATCGATTCTCCGTCCCAGAAAACCTTTGTATGCAAAATTTGAGCCACCCATGTAGCAAAATAAGCGAAAAATTTAGGTTCAAAGTTCAACCCAAAAGTCACCAACTTTGGCCGGCCAGTACCGAAAAATTACGCACGGAGACGGAAAATCATATAGCATTTGAACGACCCCGATATGTGTACTGTTTAACCATATAGTCAGTATTACCCCATATATATATAGCCCAATCTGACTTATTAAGGCGCCTTTGAAGCATACTTTTTGGCCATTTTAGCGTTTTGGCCGACTTTGGCCCCCAGCCAAAAATTTTTTCCGGCTCCGGGAGGCATAAAAACTAGCTTATTTTCTTATTTTTGATTTGTACTACAAGAATATATATGGGTTTCATAGGCAAAAATTTTTCTATCTGTAGTTATTCAAGCTACAAAACCCCCGTATGAGACATCAAAAGCGAGAAACCGGAAAAAAAACATCTCTCGTAAGCGATTTTTGGCATAACTTTTTAACGGAAAGTGGTACGGGGATGAAACTTCGCACACATACTAAACTCGACACGTACAATTTTTTGCGCACATAATCTGCGCAGGATCTGCGCAGGAATCTCCGCAGCTTCTGCGCAGCCTTGTTTTACACGGTCATTCGACCATTTTCACTCATATTATAGGGGTCGCTACCGCGACCCCTATGATATATAGTCAAGGACATAGTATATAACGTATAAATAAGCAAGTGCCAAAGCGGCTTAACAGTATACAGTACAGTTACGCTAACTTCTCGGAAGGAAGCCATTTTCGTAAAATTTGGCGAAATTCGCGCAGACTTTTCACGAAGAAATTGAATTTACGAGATGACTCATGGGAAACTACATAACTGAAGCAAGGCCGCACCCAGGGGGGGGGGATCAAGGGGTATAGACCCCACTTTTGGGATGACAAAATGGAAAAATTTTGCTATTTCTATGAGAAAACAGCTATTTTTAAAAAATTTTCACTTTTTGCTAGAAATTAACGTCTAATGTACTATTTCTGGGCAAAATTTCTTCAACTTCTGGGGGACTCCGCACCCCCAGACCCCCCGTTGCATTTTACCTTGGCTTGGACCCCCCCTTTCCAAAATCCTGGGTGCAGGCCTGAGCTGAAGTAAGCCTCAAAGTCAAGATTTTTGTGATTTTTGTCAATCTTTACGAAGTTCGCCAAAGTTGACGGGAACAGTTACATATATACGCAACTTTCGCGAAGTTCGCAAAAATATGAGCTTGACGATAAAGTCTTTAAAGAGCTGTACAGTACATATATCGTGCGTACAACAGTTTATGTCAGACAACTCATGGAGTAGCCTTAATCTTACGCAAATTCGCTAAAAAGAGATGCTACAAAAGAAATGTCTGCGAAGTGTGATCCTAAATTTATGGACCACAATTGAGCATACGCATGAACACTGGGTTTACTTTAGTGGAGAAGGCGCCCCCTCACTCCCCCTATTTTTGGGCCTCCCCGCCCCCACTCATCCGAAGTCACCTAGAAATTGCCAAATTTTTAGGAGTTTTGGTCAAAATGTTCAAAAATTTTCTGGCATATATATATACCCCGGAATTTTTTGGTCAAAAATAGTCTATTTCGGTACTAAAACTTAATTTTTGAGCACTTTTTAGCTTAACAGCAAAGCTATTTATATACAAGTAACAAAAATGCTCCGCACAAAAGGGGATAATATGTGTGTTGGGCCTATGTCTGTCGTTTAAATTCCGGTTGAGAAAGCAGTATATAAATCCGACACAGCAAGTTTGGGTGGGTGGTTCTATGGCGAAAGTTGTTCAGTTCGATGCGGGCCTTCATTTGACTCGAAATTTGACCACTTTTGAAAATTTTAATTTTTGACCCAAAATCGCCTAAGTCCCCACCCCACCCCACCACAGGCCTCTACAGCCACTTTAGGTACGCACTTCTATGACAAAAGTTGCTCAGTTCGATGCGGGCTTTCATTTGGTACCAAAATTGACCACTTTTGAAAATTTTAATTTTTGACCCAAAATCGCCTAAGTCCCCACCCCACAGGCCTCTACAGCCACTTTGAGCATGCAATTCTATGACAAAAGTTGTTCAGCTCACTTAGGGCTTTCATTTGGTACCAAATTTGACCACTTTTGAAAAATTATATTTTTGACCACTTGACCCCCTACCCGATTTACCCTTCAAACGGCAAAGTGGAGCCAGTCCAGCAAAATGGGTGGGTCGGACGGCAAAACGGACACCGGAAATGAGCTGGGCGCACCAGAAAACCCCTATGGACAAAGTTTTGAGAGGCTATGCACAGTCCTATATGGTGTTCTTGGAAGTCGGTACCGACTTGACCCTCCTGACAGCAAAGTGGAACCAGCCCAGCAATATGGGTGGGTCCGACGGCAAAACTGCTTACGGGAATCAATTCGCCGTGCCAGAAAACCTTTGCATGAAAGAATTGAGCTTTCTAAGTTGAATACACAGCGAGAAATTTCGATTTTTCATTTTTCGAATTTTCACCATTTTTGACCGGCCACTGTGGTCGCATGGGAAGTGATAGAGAAACGAGACTTAGCTATTTAGTTAGTTCAATATATGTAGTTTCTGAATATAAAAAGAAATCGGCTCCAGCTCTTAACGTTCTAGCTGCGCAGCGACCACAAAAATGGTCACTTTTCGCTCTGAGCCGACTTAGCGGCGCCGCTGCGGCGCTGTGGCGCACCTGCGGCGCAAAAAAAGTAGCGATTCTTAAATGGCGCATGGGGTACTACCAGACCCTATATATACCCCTTTAGGTCCGGCCTCCGCTGCAGATTACGTGAAAGAGGCGAAAAGTCAGGACAATACGACCATTAAATAGGAGAAACCGGAAAAAAACATCGCCGCCATAACCGGTCCGGGGCACAACTTTTTAACGGAAAGTGATACGGGGCTGAAACTTCGCACACATACTAAACTCGATGTGCTCTACAATTTGCGCATGAAATCTGCGCAGGATCTGCGCAGGATTTTGCGCAGCCTCTGCGCAGCTTATTTTACGGTGTCTCCAGGGACTTTTGACACATATTATAGGGGTCGCTGCCGCCTTTTATCCCATTTTATTCCCCACGCTGTTTGACCTCCACACAGTGGGGGGGGGGCACCGCTTATTTTTGACTAAAATAAACCCTGGAACATTTGCCTACCGTACTGGGGTTTTTCTAGGCAAAAATAACTGCTATAACTACGCTTTAATGTGCTCAAAAATTACGTTTTAGCACCGAAAAACACGATTTTGACCAAAAATCCTAAAAAGTTGGCAATTTCTAGGCAGCTTAGGGTGAGTGGGGGGAGAGCCCAAAAAAGTGGGGAGGGGAACGAGTGGGGAGGACCCAGAAAGTGGGTGCGCCTTCCACCCTCCCCCCTCCCAAACTAAAAACCCTGCAGTAAGCTAATCTAAAGCGCAAACTAAAAATAGAAACAGGAAAAAGCCAAAGAACCAACAACAAACCAAAAGTCCATCAATGTTGACAGTTGAACGGCAGTCCAGAAGATTTCCAGCCAGTTTGGCCAAGACCTCAGAGCGTACCACATTCGGTCTTGGCTCCGCAGCTCGTGGCATTATCCGAAATCTACTGGAGAGAAGACTTGAAAGTAATTTATCGTACAATCAACTATTACAATGGACGTGTAGATTTGGTCACAATAAAAGCATCAATCAGATACACATATGTAAGTGACATATAGCTCGTCCAAAATGAGGTATTTTGATATACCAATGTTATAAGAGCTCTGAAAAACCAAACATGACTCAGAAAATAGGAGTACAAAATTACAGCAGCGCCCGTTCCAAAGCCGGCGTTTTTCTCAGAGGACGCTATTATATATACGTACGTATATCGTTGGCCGACCAAAAGTCTAAATATATATGAGCTGGCCTCCTACTGGGCAATTTTGACAAAATAGGAAAAAATAGGAATTTTTTCTTGCAAAAAATAGGAAAAATAGGAATTTTCGAAGACAAAAATAGGAAAATATAGGAAGGTAAATAAAGCCTATTAGGTAAATCAATATTGAATTTACAGTATTAATTTAGTTTATATATAGTACCTTCAGGCTTAGTTCCAACAATGCAGAACAACGGTATAGCAATGTTCACAAAAAAGTCTCCCCAAAAATTCACAAAAACCCAACTGGACGGCTAAGAAGCCGAAGCCGAAAATTTTTGCACGGTAATAGCCACCAGCCCCAACCGTAAAACATATGTAAAGTTTGGCTGCCAAGGCTCAAATTCTCCGATTAGGGTGCCAAAAATAGTCGACCCACCCAAATCCGACCCTCGGACAACCCGACCAAAATTGAATTGTTTTCTGGTACTCCCTATGGACTTTGCGCAGCTACCCCATATTATGCACGTAACATGTCCTAACTCTAAGCTATCCAACCATGTATAGGAGTCCCTGTCAAGGCCTCTGGCTTCGCCACCGATGGGTGATTTTTTGTGTATAGTCAAGCGGGAAAAAAAACCCACTCGCCAATGCGGGAAAAAAAACCCACCCCCAGTGTGGGCTTACCGGTATGAGCTATCTAGGATTTTAATAGCCTATCTTGAAGAGCATCCAAAATAACCCTGGAGGGTGTATTATAGTAGCTCCCACTGCTTCCCTGCAAATTTTTTGGGACTTTGAAATTTTTGGAAATTTTGGTCCGACCAAGTGCCGAAATTTGGCAAACTTTGCCGGGCCACCCTGAACTACTGGAAAGACTTAGACCAAAGCGGATTATATGTACCTGTAGGGCATCTGTTGCGCTTCATGATGATATATGTCACACTGCTCTGACCCCTCCGGTGCGACCTGGGGGTGACCTGGAGTTGGCGGGAAAAAAAAACCCACGGCGGGAAAAAAAAACCCACTTTTCAAAATTAAATTTTTTTTCTAACCATTGACCGGAAAGGTCAAACCAATACATACATTTGTTTAATAGAGCCTATAGATTAAATTGGTATAGGTTTTACGTGGGTTCGTACTGTTATGGATGGTCCAGGGGGTCTAAATCGGACACGGTGCCATTTCAAGCCAAAATTTCAATTTTGACCAAAAATGCTTATTTTTGCCTTAAAATGGGTCTAAGTTGGCTCTAAATACAAGAACAACACGTTTTCTACACGATAGGATACTTAAACTGCTGAAAATAAACAATTTTAAAAATTTCCAAAATTTGCCTATGTTTATGTGTTAAAGATACAACATTTTCAAATGACCATATGACCTCAATTTTAGTACAAAAACTAATATATTTTGATGCAGTTGTACTAAAAACAACCCGCTCTTTCATTTGGAATGGTTAGAAATGCTCCTGGCAGCTTGCCAAAAATTTTTTGGGGTGGGTTTTTTTTTCCCGCATATGGGTTTTTTTTTCCCGCATTGGGTTTTTTTTTCCCGCCAGTTTGGGACAATTTTTCTCGCTAACGGCACACCCTACAGAGGTGTTCTATAGCTCATAAGAAAGCTTACGACTAGGCCTAGCTACCTGTATAATCAGCATTTCGATATGTGAAACCATTAAAAAGTTCTGGCCAAAAATCTGAAAAGTGGGTTTTTTTTTCCCGCTTGACTATAAATTTTCACAAAAGAAAATTACTATCAATTTTTTGTAAAAGGCCTGACAACCGCTAGGGCAAAACGAATGCCAAATTCGAGTTCAGCGACCCTAAAAACCTATATATAGCGCATGTTTCATGGTACCTCAACCCTCTTCTGGCAGTTGGCCTGGCCGGACCCTCCGGACCCAGGGGGTGATCAAGATCACGTAGAGTTGGCGGTGGACAGTCTTGAATGACTGCGATCGCCCCGCGCAAGCACACTTTATGAGCAAGACCGTCCGCGACCGCACCCGCAGCCCGCATGAAATTTGCAAGACCGCACTGACCACAGCTTGAAAGGTTAACTTTGAACGGACTCTATCGCCGAAATAAGCTAATTCTGATTCTTGAGGTACAGGCTCATTTAATGGTCTAAACCTTAACAAATCCGATTTTATATTTTCTATTTTCAGTTAAAATTGAAACTGCAAGTTAGAATAAAAAAGGTACAAGACGCAATATATAAACAGAGCAGTTGATTTTGAAAAATCCGATATCGCCAAATTCCGACAGCTGGAATGGCGCAAAGCGCTATTTATCTTCGTATCATCACGTTTTAAACTCAGAAATGCCAAATTTTGTTACTGGCCTAATTAGGTTGCTCTCAACATAGATTTTTTGATTTTGCTCGCGCATTCTATCCGACTTTTGCTGGGAGCTAATAATGTTCAGCTTTTCCCGTTTTGGAAAATTCAAAGCTTTGTGGAAACATAATTTAACCGTTTTGGAATCATTACTAGTGGGAAAAATGCCCTAATCGGGCATGCAATGGCTAGAATAGGGAAAGAAGGAAGGGCGGAAAAATGCCAATATATACGTATATAATTGTCAGTCGGCGCTGAAAATGGTAAGAAACTAGATTCAGCGCCGAATAGGGAAAGCAGTCGGCGCTGAAAATTATATAAACTAGATTCAGCGCCGAATAGGGAATGCAGTCGGCGATGAAAAGGATAGAAACTAGAATCAGCGCCGAATAGGGAAATCAGTCGGCGCTGAAAATTATAGAAACTAGATTCAGCGCCGAATAGGGAATGCAGTCGCGTAGCGTGGAACAGGCACTTCCTCCGTCCATCCTATTCGCGTGAACTGCTCTGCACTCCCCGAGAACGTGGTATACTGCGTTTGAAATGAGGCAGGATACAATATCGTTTGTGTAACAAAAAGTTAAAGCCGGAGCTGAGGTCTTCTGCATAAGGTACATAAAGTATATACATTGTCTATTAGCATTACTAGTTCCAACTGGGAATACTCTGATAGGCATTTGGACTTTTAATAATTTCGCTCATAATAGTAGTCTAAAACAAATTAAAAGTGTTATTGATCGTTAAAAATGTTGTGTTGGAAAAGCCAATAAAAGTATGTGCCAAAACGAAATCTTAATATTGTCTATATTAGGACACTAAAACGCGATCGCAGTAGATATTCTACTGTTGCGAGGCTCAACTAAGTCTAAAAGTAGACAACCCAGGAACAGTTTCAATTTTGCTGTATGAGATAAAATTGTCCGAGAAAGCAGGCGCTCATATCAACATATTGTAATTCACGAGCATAAAACCCATTCACAGTTAATGAGATTACCGTATCGAAGGTAACATTGTTAGAAAAATGAACCGTTCAGCTGGATATATCGCAATTCACGCGAATAGGATGGACGGAGGAAGTGCCTGTTCCACGCTACGCGACTGCATTCCCTATTCGGCGCTGAATCTAGTTTCTATAATTTTCAGCGCCGACTGATTTCCCTATTCGGCGCTGATTCTAGTTTCTATCCTTTTCATCGCCGACTGCATTCCCTATTCGGCGCTGAATCTAGTTTATATAATTTTCAGCGCCGACTGCTTTCCCTATTCGGCGCTGAATCTAGTTTCTTACCATTTTCAGCGCCGACTGACAATTATATACGTATATATTGGCATTTTTCCGCCCTTCCTTCTTTCCCTATTCTAGCCATTGCATGCCCGATTAGGGCATTTTTCCCACTAGTTTCTTGCATTTTTCCGCTTTAGCGTTTTCAAGAGGGCTTAATATATAAAATGAATAAACTGCCAGAAAAACGGTTTGAAAAAACGAGACAGGACATATATACGTACGTATATATCTATTGTAAGCACGTTTAGGGCATTTTTATCATTTCTACGGAGCACTATCTCTTTATATTGGTTTGTGTGTGTAAGGATATATCTGAAAAAGAATTAGGTGCGTGGGCTCGGTATACCGGAAAACAGGATGAGGGGGTCCGAATGCCCACGGGGGCATGGTATTTTTTACAGGGGGGCAGGGCACCCCGAAAATGCAAACCCCCCGGATTTTGGGTTTTTGGTGAGGCTGGGCGATGGGGCTAGAGCACACTCATCGTTGGGTTATATACTTGCAAGTACTTCAGCCACTGTTCACGTTAAGCACTGACGTACATATTTCATGTTATGGGCACTTATTTGGAGTTGTTACATTTTTCTGTAAAGGAGTTATTTTTATTTTTATTTATTTTCATATCTAAATTACTTTGTTCGATTTGAATATGGCTACTCGTCGATCTAATATACAATTGTTTCGGATAGTTTTAGTGTGTATTAATTTGAAATAACGGTCTCGGTTTGAGATGGTAAGAAGTTCTTACCACCTTTCCTTATTTTGTTTTTCTCCTAAATGAGGTCTACATTTTTTCCAAAACTGGTCTAATGTTCACAAAAATTTTCCGGCTTCGCCGGAGATTTTTTCTTAAAAATGGGTATTTTTATTTTAAATAATATTTTAGAGAACGTTTTTTGTCCCCCACCGGGGAGGGGGGGGTCGTCGCGCTGCGTGCGGAAAATTTGAAAAAACGCAATAGTTTCTACATTAGAAAACGTTTACAGAAGGGTTATCGGAAAAGAGGATGACGGGGGGCCGAACTCCCACCGGGGGGGAGGTAGTCGCGCTGCGTGGGGTACGGAAAATTTGAAAAAACGCAATTGTCTCTACATCAGAAAGCGTTTACAGACGGGTTATCGAAAAAGAGGATGACGGGGGGCCGGACTCCCACCGGGGGGGGGGGTCGTCGCGCTGCGTGGGGTTCGGGAATTTGAAAAACGCAATTATATCTACATCAGAAAACGTTTACAGACGGGTTATCGGAAAAGAGGATGACGGGGGGCCGAACTCCCACCGGGGGGGGGTCGCGCTGCGTGGGGTACGGAAATTTGAAAAACGCAATTGTATCTACATCAGAAAACGTTTACAGACGAGTTATCGGAACAGAGGATGACGGGGGGCCGAACTCCCGCCGGGGATGGGGGGGTCGTCGCGCTGCGCGGGGTATGGAAAATTTGAAAAACGCAATTGTTTCTACATCAGAAAACGTTTACAGGCGGGTTATCGAGAAAGAGGATGACGGGGGCCGAACTCCCACCGGGGGGGGGGTCGTCGCGGAGCGAGGGTTTCGGAAAATTAAAAAAAACGCAATTATTTCTTCATCAGAAAACGTTTACAGACGGGTCGAACTCCCACCGGGGGGGGGGGGTCGTCGCGCTGATTGGGGTACGGAAAATTTGAAAAAAGCAATTGTTTCTACATCAGAAAACGTTTACAGACGGGTTATCGAAAAATAGGATGACGGGGGGCCGAACACCCACCGGGGAGGGGGGGGTCGTCGCGCTGCGCGGGGTACGGAAAATTTCAAAAACGCAATTGTTCCTTCATCAGAAAACGTTTACAGGCGGGTTATCGAGAAAGAGGATGAGGGGGGCCGAACACCCACCGGGGAGGGTGGGGTCGTCGCGGTGCGTGGGTTTTGGATAATTTGAAAAAAAGCAATTGTTTCTTCATCAGAAAACGTTTACAGACGGGTTATCGGAAAAGAGGATGACGGGGGGCCGAACGCCCACCGAGGGGGGGTCGTCGCGCTGCGTGGGGTACGGAAAATTTGAAAAAACGCAATTGCTTCTACGTCAGAAAACGTTTACAGACCGGTTATCGAAAAAGAGGATGACGGGGGGCAGAACTCGACCGGGGGGGGCCCGCGTCGCGGCGTGGGGTAGGGAAATTTGAATAACGCAATTGTATCTACATCAGAAAACGTTTACAGACGGGTTATCGGAAAAGAGGATGACGGGGGCCGAATTCCCTACGGGGGGGGGGTCGTCGCGCTGCGTGGGGTACGGAAATTTGAAAAACGCAATTGTTTCTACATCAGAAAACGTTTACAGACGGGTTATCGAGAAAGAGGATGACGGGGGCCCGAACCCCCACCCGGGGGGGGGGTCGTCGCGCTGCGTGGGGTAAGGAAATTTGAAAAACGCAATTGTATATACATCAGAAAACGTTTACAGACGGGTTATCGGAAAAGAGGATGACGGAAAAGAGCGACGCGTCGTCGCTAGGGACACTTTGGAGGGGTCCTCCAATGACAAAAAATGTTCGCCTCAGCAGGGCTTTCATTTGATACCAAATTTGGAATTTTAAAAAAAAAACGATTTTTGACCAGTCCGGACCCTGGTCAGGGCGCCACAGACCGCTGGGTCCACTTTGGAGGGGTCCTCCAAGGAGAAAAAATGTTCCCCTCACCAAGGGCTTTCATTTGATACCAAACTTGGCCACTTTTTGAAAAATCGATTTATGGCCGTTTTGGACCAGTCCGGACCCTGGCCAGGGCGCCACAGGCCGCTGGGTCCACTTTGGAGGGGTCCTCCAATGAGAAAAAATGTTCCCCCTCACCAAGGGGCTTTCATTTGATACCAAACTTGGAAATTTTTTTTTAAATATCGATTTTACCAGGACCAGTCCAGACCATGGTCAGGGCGCCACAGGCCACTGGGACCACTTTGAGAGGGGTCCTCCAATGAAAAAATGTTCGCCTCACCAAGGGCTTTCATTTGATCCCAAACTTGTAATT
>JASAND010023909.1:0-15014 GCA_030248195.1 Trissonchulus latispiculum
AAGTCTGAGGTGTGAATGTTTTGCAAGTCTGAAAGGTGAATGTTTTGCAAGAAAGAAGCGTGAATGTGTTATAAAATATAGATGTGAATGTGTCCCCAAAAGGTACCTAAGGTGGTTATTCGGGTAAACTCCTCATGGAGCGTGAGGTTCCGAAATTAACCGAGTTTCAAGGATGTTTGGCTGAATGGTTGTAGTATGTCATGATTTGCATGCATGTAGAATGAGTGTTTTTGTATAATTGTGGTGGCAACTCACGGAAACTCCCCTTGTACGATAGGGGTTGTGAGAATTGTCAAATCTGTATGTATGTTAGTTGAGTGAATGATTATTAATAATGTAATTAGCAATATTAGGATAATCCAGGGAATTCCAAAACTCAACAAGCTGTAGTATGCTCCACCAATAATTGTCAAGTTGCTAAGCTTTACATTAATTAAGGGGGGGGGGGGCTACGAATTTCACTAAAAGTTCGATGTTGGAAAAGCTAGCTAGTCTTTTGCCATATAATAGTATTAGGTTTAGTGTAAAATAGTTTAAAGTTTGAAAGAATTTTATGCAGCGTAGCGTCCTGTGGACCCATCAGAAGTTGGTGTTGTCGGTCCAAAGCTCGGCATGACACGTACAGAAACTTTGCCTCGCCCTGATCGCTATGGGCAAGGTACGGTACCCAAATTTTCCAGAAATAGTACTAACATATAGCGCTTTGATATCGTGTAAAATAATCCTTAGATCATTGTATACTTTTCTGCGCGATACAATCAAAATGCGATAAATTGGGTGTTGTAGGTCTATACGGGTGGAGGTTAACTAACGTCTAATGAGTTGTGGTTTATCAAAGGAGCCCAACTTTGCTCCGATTAATACTCCAAGTATCTGTCTTAACTTATGTAAAAATGACGTGATTTCGTTAATCCCTGCGTTCGCAGTGCTAGATGACATTATCGATATTGTCACTGTTATTTGGTGCCATTTCGAAGATGTGAGTCAATTACTCCAAATTACTGTGGCAGAATCGGCTGAAACTTTGCACATTAGAGACCAGAGAGTGTACCAAGATGTGCCGAAAGCTATGTCACTAAACTTCGTTCCAATGTTTAGAAATGCTAGATTGATTTCTCAAAGTATGGATGGCGTTCGCTCCAAAAAGCTCCAAGACAGTTGTAAGCGCATACTGAACGAAGGAAGCGTCATATCGAAAAACGGATTTCATATTCTGATTCCGCAGGTCAAATAACCCCTGTAAGCACCTTTTCGGCAAAATCGGAGACAAAAAAATTTTTGACCCCATTTTTACTGCGCTTAGCTAGCTTTTCAGGCCCAAAAATAAGGGTTATTTCTTAACGAAAAGTTGGCTAGCACACTAACCAAAAAACTAAAGCCCTTGAAATTCACAGACAGTATGCCCCTATTAGAGCCTAATAACTGGTAAAAAGCTGGGGTAGGCTAGGGGCTGCCAATTTTATTAGATCGAAAACGGCGCACGGTCACCTCGCAACTTTTTGCAAAATTTCAAACTTTGAGCTGTTATAACTAAAGAAGGAAGCAACGCTCGAAAGCCGGAATACTTTTAATATTTAGCACTAGTAACAGTTAACATTTGTGGCAAAAAGTTTCAGAAATGGTCAAACCGTTAATCCACCAGAATTCAGAAAAGCTTTTTCAAAAAACCCACTTTTCGCACCAAAATTTCAACTTTGGCGTAGTGCCAGAATCGGTGTGTGTTAGATATAATAATGCCCACTACGGACTATTTAACCTTGATATGTTAGCTAATCATATGGCAAAAGGTAGGTCTCTCTGAAGAAGTTGGGCAAAACCGTTCGTAGCCCCCCCCCTTAAAGATAGTATTTTAAACAGTCCGAAATGTCAGTTGTACTGGATTATCTTGATATGTGGTAGCTCACCGGTTCTCATCAGGTGCATGAGACCAATCCTCGTGAAGTTTACTTTAGGACTCCTGTATTAGGCAGGAAAATGGTGTGAATGTGTACAAATGTTTGTTTGTTGTTGAATATTTGTTGATCTGAGGGACATAAGTGTGATAAACTGTGTGAATGAGTACTTACTTCAGTATTAGGGTAATATGCAAATTAGGTAGCTAATATGGTCCAGGGTCACGGGGACCCCCAGGATAAGTTGATACTACCAGGTGGTCCTCGATTCGTCCACGTAGGTATGCCCGCAAGAAGGGAGTGGACGAATCGCAGATAAAGGACTTCGTGCTGGTCTGTTTCACCTGTTTAGAGCCGAATTCTGTCCCAAAATCGGTAATATAAACTGGCTAAGTCTGTCCACTGTTTCGTATTAATTGTATGTGTTAATCACCTAGATCTGTGCCAGCGAATTCACCTCAAGCTAGTAATTCTTGCAGTGCATTGCAAAATAGCTCACACATTTTGTCAGCCTTTAACACAAAGACAAAAGTCAGTTTTAATCAAATGGCAAGAATTATGCCAAAGTTGTTATTCTTGCCCTCACTCGTTCTCGCTAACGGGGTAACTAATTTGGTTATAATTTGTATTTTTACAAAGCATATTGTCTCTACAGCTCAAACTTTTATATTGACAAGTAACTACAAAAGGGTAGTCATTTTCTATCGAAAATCCTAGCCTAGTCGGGCTGTAAACATCAAATCATACTTTTTAATCAATGCAAACAAACAACTATTGGATTTAATGGCATACACGGTGAATATCATTACGTAAGCATCAAATAAACCTAAAACCACATAAATAATAGTTAGTTAGAATGTTAATACTGTGTAATTACTTAAGAATTAAGAATTACGACGAAACCATCTTCTAATGAGTCAAAAAGGAATGATTTTGTAAGCACACGTTTCTATCTTTGTAAACTTGTTATACAGGAAACAGCATGCAAGATTCCCATGCAAGAAATCGCCTAAAATCTTATATTCGGTGAAATTTTGCCTATAACAAGCTAATAACGCATAATTGATCACGTTTTATCCCGCTAAGGCGGTTGAATAGCACCGTTTCGGGTTTTTCAACAAAATCTCAATCAGAAATTACTAAGGTTCTAAATTTCGTCTCTGAAAGCCTTATAAGTGAGTAATAGTTGCTGGGTTTGATTCCCGCACTTGTATTCTGAACTAATGGGTTTTAACCATTTGATTCAGGTCAGCGAAGTCGCTGCCTGCCAGGATTCTCGAATCAGTGTCTATGATTAGCCTGTGGTCATCAAATTGGAATCATTATCAGTAGCATAGTAGTATCAGTCAGACGGAAGTCGTCAGTCAGTATTTGGAACTCAGTCAGAATTGGTTATTATCGATCCAGTCCTTGAAGGTACATTGGCAGTTATCAGCACTTGACAACAGTATAAGGCAGAGACAGTCTGGTTCACGACCTAATCTATTTGGGAATCCTTAAAACCTAACGCTACTAATTGTTTGTCAATCATTTGTGCGAACTATCAAAAATATCTAAAAATGCAGTCTTTTGCCCGTTTGTCTGTCACTCTTACCGAAGTTATCATCCTCTTGTTGTCTCTGGCTTAGGCCAACTGTCAAGCTAGATTCGAAGGAGAGATTACTCAGAGAAGAAGGATAGTGAAACTCTTTTAAATTATCTGTCTAATTTACTTAATAATAACCTTTTTGTAGCCATCTCCCGGTAACACCCCGCCTAGACCGACCCCTGTATTGTTCAGCAATCCAAACTTCCGCAAACATTCGTGAGGTTGCAGCAGACATGTGCAGGAGGGGAAGTTCTGGGGGGGGTGAAGGGCGGCAGAGGGCCGCCGAAAAACCGGATTTTTCCGGTTTTTTTACCGGAAAAACTCCGGATTCTGGGGGGGGTGAGGGACCCCTCTGGGGGGGTGAGCTCAGGTCTGGGGGGGGGTGAAACCCCCCCCAGCACACGTATGGGTTGCAGGCGTAACCTGACGGGATCACCCAACTTCATAGACCGGAATTGTAATACCCGACACTCTGTTAATTTTAGTTAATAATCTGTTATCTTTGAACTGTGCTGTAGTCTCTCTGTAAAAGACGAATAGAGAGTAGACTTGAGTTTAAACACACGTCACGCAACACACCTAACGTGCCCAGTCATAGTACCTGAAGAAGAGGACTAATAACTAGTCCCAAGTTAGTTAGTAACCGGTCAATCTCCAATTTAGTTAAGCTATATCTTGGTAATCTCTGGTCCCTAAAATAACCCTTTCCAACCAAGGGCTGGCAACTCTGGTAAATCTAGTAATCTGTGCCTTTTTAATATTGTAATTCAAATTGTTGTTAATAATTGCCGTGAAACCTCTTCTGTCCTCCTTTGTTATAAATATAGCGTTCTTGGCTAATAAATTAATCTTGTTGCGTGCAAATCGTAGTCTACATTTCAGCTGCTGAAAAGAGATCCAGGTGAGATCTCCCAGGAATACAAAGGGTAAATTGCTCAGATCCTAGTAAGTTGGATCTGAATCAAGAGTTAAAGACTAATAGTCTGATCTTAGAGTTTTGACCAGTTGCGTCAGAACATTCCTATCCATACTCCAGGTGTGATTGGATAGAGCCTGACCCTCTTCGCCTAAACGAACTCACAATAGTACCCCTAACAGGTTAGCTGTAGAGATCCCCGATTTTGGCAAATCACCTTTCGGGAATCTGGTACATAAGTTTGTCTACCTAGGCAAACGCGCTAACCTTCCGTGTGAGTGAACTTCCAACCTAAGAGACCCCACTTTTGAAGTCAAATCAAATCAATCGAGTTCTCTAACTCAATCCAACTCAGTTCATTACAGATGGACATGGACACATTTTTTCCGACCGCGACCGCTGCCGCAGGCTAATATTGTGACCGCAAAAGTTTTAGTTGTAATTACCTTGAATTGTATGCAAAAAATCCACTTTTCAGATATTTTAAGGTAAATAATGTTTTTACAGCTGCACATATATACATACCGTTTAGGAATGGTGCAGCTTATGCTTAGGTATACATTTTTCGACAGCGCATAATTGAAAATTACACAATTTGGTTTCGTTGACGCATTTGGAGTGTTCGATAGTGGAATTCTGTGTGCAGGGTGTCTTTTCTTTCACTTTAGGGTTGAGGTTTACCAACCGAACGGCAGCGGCAGCATACTACCTCAATTAGCACTGCTTAAAGCGTTGGTTTCCCGCCCTTCGAGTATTTTCAACCTTTAATACTCATCAAATCTTAAAGCATTGATTGACAACTTGATTGAGTTGCATTGAACTGAATGAATTGAAAGATATATAGTTAGCCAGCGCAAAAACTTTCTATTTTGACATCTAATGTACGAATATTGAAATTCCTGCTTTTTGATTATCACAAAGAGGTACTAATTAACGTTCCTGTCAATTGTCACTTGAAACAAAGGGTGCAAATTTCAGAAAGTTTTGATTATGGTCGCGGGGTGCGTACACTTGAAAATTAAATATCTTTTGTATTTTGCTTGTAGCTCATGGAAACGAACAGAAACCGACATAAAATAAAGAAATTGACAAAACTGAAATTAGACAAAAAGGTGTTAAGCAAATTAAAAACCCGAAACAAGAGTGAGGACTGGCAGTCCTGTCCAACCACTCAAAACGTTCTATTAAAATGACAAAATAAACAAAAAATGTGAAGCTGATAAAACAAGGAAAAAATTGAAAAAGTAGGAAATTTTTACTACAAATTGGCCTAAATTACCACGATTTAATTGAAATTCGCGGTCATTGCGATCATGAAACTTTGACCACGACCGCGACCGCCCGCGGGTACCCGCGACCGCGTTCAACTTTGAGTATCCGCTTAGGTAGCTGCTAATTTGACCCTTCTCACTATAGTTTGGGGCAGTATAAAGGGTTCAGCATTTCAAGGGTTTTTCAGCGCACAAGGCTTATTTTATCCTCTCGAAAAAGCTGACTATTTTGACAGAGCTCAGATCAGTGAAATTTGAAATTGCGCTTACTGGAAGGTCGAGTGAGTTCGTCTCTCTCTTGAAAACCGATCCAATGTAGTGCCGAATACTTCTTAACTGATTAGTGACTGTATTATCAGTTTCACCATATACAGTTTTTGAACACCACACCATTTCAAACGTCAATTTCCATCGACCCGCGTTCAAGTAATCTTGGTATCTCCTGTGGAACCTATAGGCTTAAATGTTGTAAACTTTGTTGTCAAAAATTAATCCAAATTTAGTCAGCTTTTAAAAGTTTTTAACCAAAATAAGTGTTTTCTTTCTAAAAAATACACGTTTGGTTTACTTATATAAATAAAGTGTTTTGGCATACTAAAGAAAACTATTTACCGGAAACCTGGGTATACTTCCTGAGAATTGTTCCATGCATTTTAAACAGACTTCAAATTCCTTGAGGAAACACTTTTCGTCCAATGTGTGAGTGTCTCATAGTTTCTTGTGGTCAGGAATTCCCTCCTTTCTCCTCCCGCCTGTCCACGTGGAGCTCCATAGTTATTTGCAATTTAACTTAGCCATGTTTTCACATTTGAAATTGGAAATTTTTGTACATATACGAATTTTTCCATCAGTTGATTGTCTATTTCAATTGTTTTCATAAGTGACCATTCAGCGGCTAGACATTTGGCATATTTGATTTCCGGACAAGGCCAACATTAAAAAAACCTGGCAAATTTATGCTCCGGCCAACAAAATTCGCGGGGGGGGGTAAAATACCAACAAAGAGCGGCTCCAATGGTATCGACCAGGGGTCGATGTTATCAATGCCCAAACCCGGGTTAAGTCGCTAACCCGGGTTAAGTTCATATGTTGAAGACAGCTAGTTAACCCGGGTTAGCGACTTAAGGGGGAGGGGGGTCGCCAAACCTTAATCAGGAAACATATCTCGTATGTTGCCGATGACAGGACTTACCTATTGTTATTGTTGTTATTGCCGGGCTACTCAGCCAAGAGGCTATATGAGGGTAGGGTACTAACCTTTGTCTCTCCCCATCAGTCATAGCTAGTATGACTCTGGCTTCGTCGCCTGAATGCAGTCCCACAACGGGAAGCTGGAGCAGACACCTTCTTGGCCTTTCGGCTCCGGTAGTAAGACATCCATTAACTGCTCATACGCAAGGTAGAGGAGCACAGCATCTTTTGACACTCCAAGCCCCAAGCGCAGATGGGGTGGGATCAGAGACAAACCCGGAAAGTTGTGTGATCCATTTTGAGTACATGACTCGTTTGCACCCAACACTCCCTCGCAGGAGGTAGGCGGACAACATTGCAGAGGTGCTGGTATATTCCAAGGGGGGTACCTTCCACCGGGAACTCTGCGCCCTACTCTTGACGATCAGTGGATTAAGGGTTCTTTAGCGTGCACTACCCCCAGCAAGGCAGCACACGGGCCCACTAATTTAACGCCTCATCCGACCGGCGGAGCAGTGACCTAAGTTTCTTGCTCAAGGAAACAATATAACGTCATTATGGCTTAGGCGGGAATCGAACCTCGGATCTTTCGATCCGAAGTCCGGCGCCTTAACCATTCGGCTACACGGTCACTCAGGACTTACCTGGCGCCAGACGGCGAATCCTCTGATTTAGTTTCCGTCCAATTACAGGCAAAAAGCGGACCAATCCAGTTCACTAACGTCTACGTTCCGCCAGGCGTCAATAAACAAAGATCAGCGACAGCAACTTTTCGGTATCGGCTTTATGGATTACTGAAAATTTTGGTATAGGTTTCATGAATTACGGCCCATTTGTGTTGCGGCGTCGTGGATTATGCAAGATTTCTGTCTGGTCGTAGTGGATTACTGAAAGACTTGTTCTGGTTGTTGTGGATTACTGTTGTATGTGGTTTGAGATCTAAGGATTACTGTCCAGATTAGGGTTGTTGTTTGGATTATTTACACAGTTTTTGTGGTATCGTTGGATTATTCTTTACTCTATTTGTATGTAATTAACTTATACGCGTTAGGGTGACGGTTCAGCACTACCACTGTCTTTGAAAAAAATTGGCTTATGCTTAGGCTTAGGCTTGGCTTAGTCTCATTTCTGATACTATTTTAGTCTATTTGTATATAAATTAACTTGTACGCGTTAGGGTGACGGTTCATCACTACTTGAGTAATTTGTTGAAGATAAATTGTTTAGTTGTAAAAAATAAATTAAATGAAGGCTTCGGCTTAGGCTTAGGATTTGGCTTTGGCTTAGGCTTAGGGTTTGGCTTTGGCTTAGGCTTATTCTCATTTCTGATACTATTTTACTCTATTTGTATGTAATTAACTTATACGCGTTAGGGTGACGGTGCACCACTACCACTGTCTTTGAAAAAAAAATTGGCTTATGCTTAGGCTTAGGCTTGGCTTAGTCTCATTTCTGATACTATTTTAGTCTATTTGTATATAAATTAACTTGTACGCGTTAGGGTGACGGTTCACCACTACCACTGTCTTTGAAAAAAATTGGCTTATGCTTAGGCTTAGGCTTGGCTTAGTCTCATTTCTGATACTATTTTAGTCTATTTGTATATAAATTAACTTGTACGCGTTAGGGTGACGGTTCACCACTACTTGAGTAATTTGTTGAAGATAAATTGTTTAGTTGTGAAAAATAAATTAAATGAAGGCTTGTGAAAAACAAATTAGATGAAGGCTCCGGCTTAGGCTTAGGGTTTGGCTTAGGCTTAGGCTCATGCTCAGGCTTTGGCTTAGGCTTAGGCTTAGGCTTAGGCTGAGGCTGAGGCTTATACGCGTTATACCGTTATATGTTATACTTTATATAACTTATACGCGTTAGGGTGACGGTTCACCACTACCACTGTCTTTGAAAAAAATTTGGCTTAGGCTTAGGCTAAGGCTTAGTCTCATTTCTGATACTATTTTACTGTATTTTTATATAATTAACTTATACGCGTTAGGGTGAAGGTTCACAGGTCTCTCTAAAGAGTTACTCTGTAATAAAGTTTGTCATACGCAACTTGAAATTAATAATCCATGAATACAAAACCAACACCTACGTCACGTTGTGACGTCATATTGTCAGTACTGTCGGTTTTCGTCCTATACAGTCCTGTAAAATCATTTAGTACACGCCATGGATTACTTACTCCTTCAGTCACAATTAAAAGACGAATTTCAAAAACAAGAAGTACTAATGTAAGAATATTCTTTCATACATCTTAATTAATAATCCATGAATACAAAACCAACTTTTCGATCCCCCCTACCTGCCTGCTGGAAACAGGGCAATCATTTGTTTGCGGAGACCTTAACGCCCACTCCCCATTACCTCCCTTCCGGCCCCAGGACAGACTGGGGGAAGCGGTAGACGATTGGCTGTGCTCCAGTTCCATGCACATTGCAAACTCACTCAAGCCTCTGAGCCTATAAACTGGGGGACGATCAGCCCCAGAGCTAAGATTGCTCCATCCAGTCTGGGACACATAAATTCAACTGGCATGTGCGGGACACATCCATCTCGAATCATTATTCTACAACATCAACCTGACTACCGCGCTAAATGTCCTCCGCCCTGCTAACTACTACTGCTACCGAAAAGCCGACTGGCCTCTATTTCAGGAATCCATTCGGCGCCAACTGTGCCTGAGGCATGCGGACACATAATATCAAAGGTTCACTGAAGCAGCAGTCGCAATACCCAGAAACAGGAGACGTGAGCCCAGAGTCTAGTGGAGTAACCTACTGACTAAGCTTGCAAGATGCTCGAAACATTAACGCTGAAATCTCGGGGGGGGGGGCTTCTCAGTGTGACGTAAACATACAACGCTGAGATTTTTTAAAAACGGGTGTTTTCGACAAATTAAATACTATAACTTGAGCTAGAAAAATCGTACAGCAATAATGTTTATATCATTATGCTGCGTAGAACAAGATCTTTTTAACGATATAAAAATTATACAGTTCGGTTTAGGCAATCCCTCATAAATTCATATACAACGTAAAGCATTTCTAAGGCCCTATTTCTTTAAAGATTAAACGGATTAGATTAAAATTAATCCGCATTAAAGAAACAGCACCTCGGATTAAACGGATTAAAATTTAATCCACCGAGTTAAACGAGTTAAACGGATTAAATTTAATCCTGTTTCTTTAATGCACCTAGGATTAAAATTTTAATCTAATCCCGTTTCTTTATTCACACTTCGGATTAAAAAATGGAAGAGTTAATTTAAATCCGACCTGCTTAATCGCTGTTCCTTTAAAGATTAATTTTAATCCGTTTAATCCGTCTCTTGCATTTACAACTAGTTTTTAATCCTCGCGCAGCTACGCGGATTAAACGGATTAAAAGTTTTAATCGCTGTTTCTTTAATGGCGGATTAAATGGATTAAAATTAAGTAGTTTAATCCGAGGATTAAAAATGGTCGGATTAAACGAGTTTAGTTTAATCCGTTTAATCCTGCATTAAAGAAACAGCCAATACAATTTTAATCCGGCTGATTTGTAATCCATTTAATCCGACCATTTTAATCTTTAAAGAAATAGGCCCTAAGAAATGATGAAATTCCCAGAATTTCGTGAAAAGGATGCTTTATTGCCGGTTTTGTAACAGATTACCTAAACCGAACTATATAATTTTTATATCGTTAAGAAGATTTCATTCTATACAACATAATGATATAAAAATTATTGCTGTACGATTTTTCTAGCTCAAGTTATAGTATTTAATTTGTCGAAAACACCCATTTTTAACAAATGTCAGCGTTGTATGCTTATACGCTGAGAAGCCCCCCCCCGAGATTTCGGCCTTAATGTTTGGAACATCTTGCAAGCTTATTCTATAAGGAAGAGCTGAGTGTCTTTACTCTTGGTATTAAAAACTCTTGGCATAATCAAGAGTACATAGTATAAGAATGTGACAGCAGGCAAGCTCTCTGTTATCAGTTGTAGGTACATGCTATCAAGAGTACATAATACATAAGAGTATGACAGCTGGCATACTCTATGTATTATGAGCTCGCTACATCCGATGCGCGCTATCGGCTGACCCCCCCCATAAATCAGACCCCCCCTCACCCCGCCCCTATACATGTACGGCGTCCAAACGGGGGGTCGGGCTCGTGCTTGTATATTTTGTACACAGATGTGTAAATCATACGTGCTTAAACCCCATACACAAATTGGGGCCCCGTCAAGTTTAACATGTAAGTATACTAACATAGACCCCGACCCCCCGTTTGGACGCCGTACATGTATAGGGGCGGGGTCAAGGGGGGTCTGATTTATGGGGGGGGTTAGCCGATAGCGTGCAGAGGATGTAGCGAGCTCATAATACATAGCGTATGACGCTTGTCATACTCTTATGTATTATGTACTCTTGATGCTATGTTCGCCAACGGCTGACCCCCCCCCGACAAACGTGTATGTGCTCTTCAACGAAATTCGCACGCTATCCTTATCTGTTAAAGCTCGAAAACACAACTACTCAGTTGGTTCAATGTACGTCTGCTTCGAGCTTTAACACGTAAAGATAGCGTGCGAATTTCTTTGAAGAGCACATACACGTGTGTGGGGGGGTCAGCCGTTAGCGAACATAGCATGTACCTACAACTGATAACAGAGAGCTTGAATGCTGTCACACTCTTATATATTATGTACTCTTGGTATAATCTACGAACGCAGGTGTTACATAGGTCCCCAAACCCGTTATCCGTGGCGCAATTAGTGCTCCGGCGACCAAAACTGTTGTTTCCGTTCAACTGACAGATTACTCGAAACCGTTGATCCGGGTTAAATAAAACTCGAAATTCAGACAAGCATGAACGGATTAAAATGACCACTCTGACAAATTCAGTGCACGATGTTGCTAGGGGCCATGATTTTGAATTTTACCAACAGAACTGGTTAGATTTCCGTTTTATATATACTTCAGCGGAATCTCAGCTCATTGAATCCCAAAACATTTTGGCGGGTGACCGATATCTTTTACGAACCTAAAAACTATATTAAAATTCACAACAATCAGCAAAATAGATTTATTGATATTACAAATCATTTATTTCATTAAGGCAAAGCGAAAAGTAATAAATAAAATAAAGTAAGTATTGTATAAGTGAATGTCTACACAAAAAATCACAAAAAGCTAAAAACATAAAATAAGAGTAATAACACATACCGAAGACAAATCTTAGAACTGCTATTCGCACCCTTCGGCGAGATCAGAAAAAACAAATTGCAAAAAACGTTATCAAAACAAAAATGGCTTTTAAGCTAAATTTTGACGTCCACTTTCATCAGTCAGAATCGTATTACCATGGACTGCACCAAAAAAAGTTTAAGAATAGCTCCAGAAAAGTAGAAGACTAACTACTAGTTTTCCATTCAAAAATAGGACTTAGACTTCTGCTAGTCTGCTGATATTCTCAAACTTAGGTTGGTGCAGTCCAGGGTTAGTCAAAGTCGAATTAGTCAGAATTTCGTTAGCCAGAATTTCATTAGTCAGAATTTAAATTTTGAAATAATATAAATTGAAGTTTCATTCGTCAGAATTTTGTAAGTTAGCACTTTATTTTCCTAAGTTCTTCAAAATTGGCAATTTCACATGTTAGTTGCTCAAGCGTATGACATTTCAGAGTAGAGTAGAATTAAGATTAACTTCTTAAACTCGTGCTACTACAGTCAAGATTGACTTTATTTCATTAAACTCTTTCATGAAAAGGATAGAGTAAAATTCAGCACGTTTAACTCCTGTTAAGTCTCGCGACGATTCCTGGCAATGATTTATGTATGTCATCCTAATTCTCTTCTGATTTGAACGAAACAGCCTATACGTCAATTCTCGCCTTGAAGATGTACCTAGGTAGGCGGACCCACCTCAGTTGTGGCGAACGCGAACCGTTTTGAAAAGAGATATTCATTGCTGTTAGCTGAAAGTAGAGACACAGTTATACATTCGGTACCATACGAGACCAGTTTATAAAATCATCAAGGTCAGCCATTTTGTTAGAGACTGCGCCAGGAAGACAATTGGTTGTATGAAATTCTGACAAACGAAATTCTGACTAACGAAATTCTGACTAATGAAATTCTGATATGAAATTCTGACTAATCAAATTATAACAAATGAAATTCTGACTAATGGAATTCTGACAAACGAAATTCTGACTATTGAAATTTTGACTTATGAAATTCTGACAAATGAAAGTTCAATGTATATTGTCTCAATACCTAAATTCTGACTAAACGAAATTCTCACTTATGAAAGTTTGAAAAGTTAATTTCTGACTAATGAAATTCTGACTACTGCAGATTATGCCAATTTTCACTGAAAGCCACTGGTGATTTTTGAAAAACACAACAACAAATGGGGAAAATATGGGTGCTCATTGCTAATTGGAATTTCAGCTGGTTATCTGTGAGCAATACAGAAACTAAATGCAAAGAGGTACGCCGCTTGGCCTAGAACAGACCTAGAAAACAGGCACAGGGATAAGAAATAAGTAACAAACCCTTTAGACTAGACTTTAGGTCAAGGCAAACTGGAAAAAAAGCCCAGACAGGCCCAAAACAAGTTGAAATTTGTTAAGAAGTTTGCCGGTTATCAGTCGACGGAGGACACAGAAAGGCAATATTGTCCAGCAGGTGCCGAACCATATTGGTCTCTTTGGCCGCCCCAATTTTCAGCACATTCAGATAGACCCGTACAAAGGAAAGATTTAGGGCCACATAGTAGAGCAGACACTCTGTATAGCTGTCCGTTACGTCTTGCAGCTTGAAGGGGCAGGGTTTGGTGCCCAACTTTTCTATTAGGCGTTGGTGGTACGTATTTAGCAGAAGGGCCTGGTTTAGGCCCCGGTCCTTGGGACTCAGGTAGAAGTAGAGAAGGAAGGCGAGATCGTTGCCCAGCAGGCCGCGGTGCATGACCTGAAATTAATTAAAATTCAGCAGGTAATTAACCAATTATGCAAATTAGGTTTGGACCCCACCCCTCGTTCAAAGACATGCAGGCAGACAGTGCTTCAAATGGTAGCGAGCAAGAAATTAGGAGTACATAATAGATAAGAGTGTGGCAAGTGTTTAGGGCATACAGGGATAACGAGCGAAACTTTGGGAGTAGTATAACCCCCCCCCTTCGCCCCTAGAAACTATATGATCATGTGTTGAACGATGCAATCAATATTTTTAATACACGATGATATGTCTGCTTTTCTCGTCTTATAGCAAGGGCCTTTTTAATCAATAACCCTAGCTAATCATCAGCAACAGGTTATGACGTAACTAGCTTAATTTCCATCACGTGACATACAACCAACATCAAACCTAGCTAACGCTTAGCTAGCTATTGGTGACGTAATAATTCCTTGAATTTAAAAGAATACGCATCTACCCGTAGATAACCCTAGCTAGTCAGCAGCAACAGGTTATGACGCAATCAGCTTAATACCCTCTTGTATCACGTGATAGACAATCAACTGCATACCTAGCTTATGCTTAGCTAACTACTGATGGCGTCATAATTCCTGGAATTATTACTAGAATAAACCAGATTAATTGTGTCACGCTGCCCGCAGGCGCAATCAGCTGCGCTGATTGCGCAGGCGTGCAGCGATTACGTAATCATCTTTCCCCCGCCGCGCCGCCCCCGATACTATTAATTGGAAATATTAAATGTAGCTAAATGTTGCTCCCTTTTCTTAGTAAGATAATAATAAGTGCTTCCCCCTTTAACTTTTACTAGAATCAATGCTGTTTACTTTTTAAGGGGGGGGGGGCTACGAACGGTTTTGCCCAACTTCTTCAGAGAGACCTACCTTTTGGCATATGATTAGCTAATATATCAAGGTTAAATAGTCCGTAGTGGGCATTATTATATCTAACACACATCGATTCTGGCACTACGCCAAAGTCGAAATTTTGGTGCGAAAAGTGGGTTTTTTGAAAAAGCTTTTCTGAATTCTGGTGGATTAACGGTTTGACCAATTCTGAAACTTTTTGCCACAAATGTTAACTGTTACTAGTGCTAAATATTAAAAGTATTCCGGCTTTCGAGCGTTGCTTCCTTCTTCAGCTATAACAGCTCAAAGTTTGAAATTTGACAAAAAGTTGCGATGTGACCGTGC